>JABUQX010002414.1:0-12500 GCA_015478945.1 Trachelipus rathkii | reverse complement strand
ATAAATATCATATAATCTATATATCTATTATTATAATTTTAATATACATTATATATATCATTCTTCTAATAATAATAATAATAATAATAATTAATAATAATATAATAATAATAATATAATATAACAATATTAATAATAATTAATAATTATAATAATAAGAATAATAATGAAAATAATAATATATAATACTAAAATATAATAATAATAATAAAATGAATATTTAATATAATAATCATAAATCTGTGGATATACTTGTTTCATAATCATAATAATAATAATCATATCAATATAATATAATATATATATAATATAATAGATAATAATATAATATATAATAAATAATAATAATAGTAATAAATAAATAATAATAATTAAAATAATTAATAATAATAATAATAATTAATAATAATAATATAAGTATAATAATAATAATAATAATAATATATTATAATAATAATAATAATAAATATAATAATAATGATAATAATAATGATGCATAATAATAATATAATAAAAATATAATAATAATAATGATAATAATAATTATATAAATAATAATAATACTATATCTCTAATATTATACATTTGCTACAGTAACTACGCACCATATATATCTCTATATTTATCAATCATAATAATATAACAATATATATTTCTAAATTTATATATCTTAATATTTAATTTACTAATATTATATATAAGTCATATCATTCAAGAATGGTGGGGACTTCCGGCTCTTAGTATCCGAATCCTCGATATGCTGTAATCCGCTCCGCGGCGCCCTACCCAGATGGTGCGACTAGCGGAGGGTGGGAGTCGTCAGGCCTTGGGACTTGCGTGCGGATCCACCCATGTTTTCGTCTTTTTGTTCCGCCACCTTTTTACTACAAATATGTTACTTAATTAGAATCTCTTTTGGTTATAATATAGAACATATAATTTTTATTTAAGTTTTATACTAATTATAATAATAATCTTTTAGTCTAAGACTTAATTGTTTTTTTAATATTATTAAACTTCCAAAAAAATTACTACAAACTCCTTAAAGGTACATATTAAATTAAAGTAAATTTATTGATTTTTTAGACTGAATGTCTATTACTATATCCTTTATTAATTAAATTTAATATTAACTATAATAATAGAAGATATTATTAAACTTAAAACTAATGTGTATAAATCAAAATATATTATAATTATATATATAATAATATTATTAATTAATTAATAATAAATATCATTAATATAATTTTATATATTATATATATATATATATAAATTAATTATATATAATTATATATTAATTATTAATTATATATATATATTATAAATTTTTGTATTTATTAAATCAATATAAATAAATTATATATAAATATATAATAATAATTAAGATTATCATTATTACTATATATATATACTCTCAATATATATCAATTTAAAATTATCTATCTATATATAAATATTATATATTATAATCTTATATTATTTTAATATTATAATTTATATATTATTCTGAATAATTAATTAAATAAATCTAATATCATAATATATTTATTAATTAATTATTATAAATCGTATCAATAAGATGAGTGCTACGTGCCTTCTATCAAGAACACATTCTCCGGAGTCGAAGGCTTTAATTAGGCTTATATGCTAATAAGTCTTGAACGAAATAGACAATTTCTTATAGGTGGAAACGGGGTATGGTCAAAATATTATTCAAAAAAGGGCGGCGAAGGATTTAGGTGGGACTTTAAAATTAGCATGGACTGCTGGAATGTGAACTAACACGGCACAACTTAATATCATACAAGAATGAACATCTTTCATCTTATCCCGCATAGATATTGGCAGAATTTTTGTTGAGAGCATCTTGAGTATTATATAATAATATAAAATTAATACAAATCTGTACTTAGTTATTGCGGTGTAGAAAGCGGGAAAATTTAGTATTGGTAGGAGTAATTTTTATAGTAGGGCAAAAGAGGACTGCCTTAAAATGCTATTAAATATTTATTGTAGCAACTTACATATCTTTATGTAATGAATAAAGGTATAATGGATTCTTTGTCTTTTAGATAAGAACAATAATTGAGGGAGAAATTGGAACATTATCAGCTTCTATGTAAATATTATAATCATAATAATAATAATTATAATATATATAGATATATAATCATCAATTTTTATTCGATAAATAATACTAGTAAATAAATTTTTTGTAAGATATATACTATTATTAATATTTAATATTCCAAAGATTTTTTGTGAAGAATTCGCACAATTAAGTAATAATATAGTTATTTAGAATAATAATATGGAGAACGATCACGTATGCGAGGACTTGCAGGAATCTAATAGCTTTGCCGCATCAAGCGAGATAAGATATTAATTTGGTTTTGTTTTTCTATTTTTTTGTGTGTTTTTTTTTTTTGTGTGAGTTTTTTTTTTACGAGAGTCGCGATTAAGCCGGATCCTCGGTTTTTCCACTCACACTGGACGGGCATACGTGCGCTGTTTCAGAATCGCGCGAGGCGTGCGGGCTCAAACACCACATCAATACACTGAACTATATTGAGTACGGGGTATAAGCCCTTGAATACATTATCATATTATATAAGAATATCTCTACATAATGCATATAAATACTAAAACTTGGATAGTAACCCAGTCTCCTGTGCCCTTGGCCTAAGCGGCAATTCCCTTCAGGTTGGCGCGCAGAGCGCGGGATTTAAATTAGCAGGAAGATTGAATAATAGGCGGGGAAAATAAAAGAAGGCAAGGATTCCACAAAACAGATGTGGCTGGAAAGAAGGAGGTAGCACAACGAGTGATCCTTGAGTTTCCAATATTCACGCAATATTCATGAGAGAAAAAGGCAGCACCTCTTTTATTACGAGGGCGACGCAGTGGTGAGGAATGCGAGAGTCAACTTCAGCTCGAGGGCACGCATGCCGTTGTAATAGACCTATAGAAAACGAGATAGGGCGGCTGACGTCAACGACGCAGAGAAAGGAGGGTGCAAGGGCCTCAAAAAGTATGGGACAGTTTATAAGCCTCTTGGAGCCTTAGCTCAACTCTATCCAAAAGGAGCGTGGAACCGGAACCACCCCAAATGTGTGAAAGAGTATTCATACAGGGGCGAATAGACCTTTTATATAGCTGGATGGCATTCTGAGCAGAAAGAAAAAATATTCAACGGCATCTGAACTAGAATTCGCGCAGGCTTTTTTGAGGCCCATTTTATGCAACCGCGATGTGATGTGAGGTCTCCAAGCCAATATCAGCTATTTATGTTTAGTCCGGCTCAGAATGTTATGTGTTTTACCGGGTAAGAGCATTAGAGCGGCGTCAAAGGAAGTAGGAAAGTTGGGGGAGGTAGTTTTAGAGAGGGAGATACTGAAGAAAGTTTGAGTTTTTCAAAGAGTTGAAGCTTCAGCAGATTAACCGAAGTTACCAGCCACTGAGAAATTCGCGACCACATCGGTCAAGAATTGAATCAGCAAAGGCTGATGAGCGAGAGGCAACTCTAGATAATACAACGAGGGAGCACAATTAAAATGAGTAGAAGAATGGAGAGTTGAGTTATCGGCATAAGGGAGAAACAGAGTTAGAAGTGCAGGCTAAAGAAGATCGTTGATGAAGAAGAAGGAAATAAAGTTGGAGATAAAATAGTACAGAACCTTGAGGAACACCACAATTAATAAGAGGCAGGAAGAGGTTGCTCCATCAGCAAGAACTGAAATGGAACGAAAGCGATCTGAAGAAAGACTAGACAAGAGTAAGAAAGCGAAGGAGGAAAATCCTAAGGAAGGTAGCTTAGAGAGTAGCGACGCATGCCAAACCCACTGTCAAAAGGCTTTAGATATGTCAAGCGCTACCGCACAACAAAACTCACCATGAACCTTAAGGGCAGAAGACGCATAGATCAGATGAGATATGGAAAAGGATATTACCGGTAGTTGATCTCGATCGTGCGAAAGGCCATACTCGACGAATCTGAAAGAAGGGAATGAGATTCTATAAAATGATCGAGGAAATGAGAGTCTAAGGAGAGTTTCAAAGATTTTAGATAAGATACAAGTGACAAGTTAAGGCAATAGGACGATAGTTAGAAGGATCAGAAGCGGCTACTTTTTTTGGGATTGGCTGAATAAAACCGCGCTTCCAGCATTGAGGAAAAGTGTTAGTTTAAGGCATACGGGAAGATAGAGTTGAATCCGAGACAGGCGGGCCAGGGCTGCAGAAGCCACGCACTCGCTTCAAAAGCACGAGGTGGAATGCCATCTGGGCCACTGGCCTTTCGCGGGCGTTCATAGATCTCAGTATCTCATGTACTCGGATCATGAGTAATGACAGGTAGAGACTTTGGACACCTGAGAGGGGATGGACAGGAGAGAGGAGGGGAGGGACCGGAATCCGTCACTGGTGGAATTAGATGAAAAAGAAGACAAAGAAAAAAAGGCTTTTCAGCAGGAGTGTTAGGGGCATTAGAAGCCTCAGACAGGCGGATAAACAGCCCGGGAGGAAAGGCCTTAATATTAAAATTTAAAGATTTACAGAAGTTATTTGAGATGTTTTGGGCAAGAGGCCAGAAATTTTTATCAGAATGAGAATCAAGAAGGGCAGCACACTTCGTTTTAGTGTAAGGAACGCTTGGCCAGCCGAATAATATCCCTGCATCGATTGCGGGCAGAGCGAAAATTGGTTAGAGTAATAGGAGAACGGGAGTTCTTACAAGCCCTATACGCAATGTCACGCTCTTGGATGGCACGAGAACAAGAGTGGCATCGAACCATGGATTTGGGGAGAAAAAGATTTAGTGGAAATGGAACGGCGGTTGGGGGTCGAAGCTGTTCATACCATCCGTGATGCCACGGCGCCTAGCCTTCTTCAGCAAGAAGGCAGGGTAGGCGTTCTCCGTCGAACAAAACATGATTCCTTTCGCCAGCGCATAGTTGGCAAATAAAGCGACGCAATGCATCGCAACTGGTAGGCCCGTATTATAGGGTGCCAGAAGCTTTCGCTTGGGCAGGGCGGAGCTGGCTGGAAATGAAAGTGTTACAACTTTAGAGCAAAAAAAAAAAAACAAGATTGTGGTCAGAATTAACGATAGGGAGGACCAAATGTGTATTTGTAGCGAGACGGAGAAGTGGTGAAGGCATAAATCAAGAGTGTTTTAAGAATTGGGTTAGGACGAATCTGGATGTGTGTGGTTTCCTTTAATCAAGCTGTATCCAGAATCGTTTAGAATACTGAATGTTTTTGTGGCCTCCTTCCTACTACAATCAATATCAGCGGACCTCAATCACTCAGTGTGATTGATGTACGATAAAATACCTATAGTAGAGGTAATACGATGACTTCGGTCGTTGGACTGAGAAGAAGTAAGCGTCTCGTGACGAAGTTGTAAGATATCTAAAAGGTCGGAAAATCTGTTCTTACAATTAGGGGAGAAGTAGGCAGAAGCATCAAGAAAATGGTAGTAGTATGAAAGCAGATTTTAGGCCAAAGAACATCGAAATTAGAAGATTCTCAATACGTGTTCGAGATCTATTAGCAGGAGTATTTTAATTAAATAATTATATAAAAATAATCAATAATAATAGATATAATAATAATAATATAATATAATAATTATAAATATAATATATCCTTAATTATTAATAAAATATAATAATAATAATAATACATAATTAATAAGAATAATCAATAATAATAATAATAATACATAATAATATTATAAATATCTTAATATGCTCAAAACAAAATTATTGTATTTAACTAGAAGCAATAAGCACCATGTTATGGCTTAGTTGCTTAACAACAAAAATGATGTTTGTTTTTATAGCTAAATTCAAATTAAAATTTCGCTGTCGCTTGAATACCTAACTTTCATATGAATTTTTATCGCTTCTGAATTTGTGATGGATGTCGCAAAATATCGATCAATAAAGATAGAGAATTGATAGTATCTAAGCTTTAAAGTAGCCAATATAGGCAAATTTATAATGATTCGTTTTGAAATTTCAAAACTTTTTGAATATCCAACTTTAGCGAAGCACAAGCTTGATATGGGCTTTTAGCTGGCTAACTGACAGTTTTAAGTCCTTAATGATAAGAATCTTGACAACGAATAAACAAAAACTTTTTGGCGCTTCTTCATTCATCTGTTATTAAGATGTACGTTCATTCCGCAGCCAAGCTCTTTTCCAGTGAGAAATGGATTCTCGACCATCATATCTAGAATGATGCATATTCCCGCTGGTGAACTTATTTGAGGCTGTATTCTTAGGGCGCTTATAAAAATTATAGAATAGATAAATCCCAGGTACTTTATTATCATCTCGTAAAATTTCGTTTTTCGGCTTATAGGCATTGCAAAAATTCCCCCAGTTGCTCTAAACCATTATTACTAAAAAGCCGTGCGCTTAAATGGTATAATATATATATATGCTATATACGTATATATATTATTTATATATTATATTATATTAATTATAAAATATTTTAGTATGAATATATGTACTATCTATTATCTACTATAATATATTATTATATTATTATATTATATATAAAATTATTTATATTTATATGATATATATATTTATTAATATATATACTAATACTAAATATGTAAAGTAAAATTATAATAATAGTATATTATGGTAACTTATATATATATAATTATAATAAAATTCTTATATATATATATATATATGTATATATATATATATATATATTATATATATATGTTTATTGGCATAAAGGTATTGGAGAATTGTGCGTAAGCGTAATACTAGAGACGATAGGAATGAAAATTTTGCCGGCACGGGAACGATGTTCTTTTATATCACCTTAGCATAAACTAATTTGTCTGGCAACTACCTTTTTTTCCTCGTACAATTTATTGCCTTTTGTCTTCTGACTATTTGCTCAAGTTTGTAACATCTTGAAAATGAAAAAAAAAAATGAGAAAAAATAAAAAATAAAAATAATGTATTATTTATTTCAAGATGAATGATAAAAAAAAACAATAAAAATACACACAATAAGAAGAAGAAAACCAAGAAAAAAACGCCAAAGAAAACAAAACGAAAACAATAGTAGTTTTCTCAAAAAAAAATTGGGAGGGGGAATATTTATTACATTTTTACTTCAACATATTAAAATAATTTATGCTCCGTCTTGAGTAAAATATTCCTGTATTTTGATCAACTAGGGCGTACTTTATTATGTTTATAAGTTATAATATATATATATATATATATATAATAATATATATATATGATATTATATATAAATGATATATATATATATATATTATTCTATATTATATATATATAGATATTCTCTATATGTATATAATATTATAATGTATAAGTATAGGTAATATATTATATGTATTATATATATAATATTATATATATATCATGATTATATATATATTATCTATATATATAACTGTATATATATATAATTAGTATTATAGTATATTAGTACTATACATATATATTATATATAATATATAATATTATATTATATATAAATATATATATAAGTATATGGGATATATATATATTATATATATATTATATATATATATATAATATATATATAGATTATATATTATATATATACGTAATTATAATTATATATCATGTACTATTATATATACTAATTAATATATACTATAGTTATATTATATATATATAATATATATATATACATATACATATATATATATATAGTATATATATAGTAGTTAATTTAAGTATATACTTATTTGTATATTATATTAATAGTATATATTATTTATAGTATATATATAATTATATTATATTATGATATTATATATAGATATATATTACTATATATATAGGTCTTTATGATTTCGCCAACCACAATAAAAAAAGAGCAGATGTAAAGTTGGTATTGCGTAATTCTATTATGCAGCAAGAACTGCCTTTAAGGCTTTTTTTTTTCTATTTAAAAATTAATTTAATTTATTTTTATTTTTATTTGTTTCCGTGAAGTTTAAAAGCTTAAAATATTAAATTTCAATGGAATTGAAAACCATTTAAATATAAGAATTTAATGTATATAGAAATTATTTTGCCTAATATTGCGTACCACATATCAGTGTTACTGTAATATGTTTCAAATTGAAATTATGTATGTAAAATAAATTAACACTATTGTTTGGCAAGTACGTTCATTGTGTTTTGTGTATGAGCTGTTTCTTGTCTAAAATACTTTTTTTTTTAACAAGAGCATAATCTCATACTCTATAATATCTACAGGACATCTACCGGGAAAAAGAAATACATTGCTGATGCTGGTTAAATTTTAGTGCGGGAAATGTAAGAAAAAAAAAAAAAACTACCATAGCTACAGGGAAAAGGAATAATTTTTGGAATCCTGGTAAAATTTTAGATTTGAAAATGTAAAAAAACAAAAAAAAAAAATAAAAGAATTATTGTTAATAATTATAGTAATAGTGAGTAGAAAGGCCGTATTTAGAGACCTTTTATACTTTACGCGTTAAAATAAATAGACTTTTATTACATTTTTTTTTTTTACTAAAGAATATCCCACCCCAAGGGTATACCGACCGATGGCAGGAGTCGGGGTCTCTCGGCGCTTCCGGGGAACTACGGGTAGACTAATTCCCCCCCTCGGACGGGGAGGTCTCCGGCCAGGCCCCCGCTCTTGGTATTTGGTTGTCGGCGGGGGTTTCCTACCGCCCCTCCGCTACGGGGATCGAGAAAACGTCCCCTCCCTGTGTTCCCCGTCGGCTCGAGCCGCCTAGATTTGCGTGTAATACCTTTACAAATAATATCTGTTATATACTATGTCCGCTACCGCCGCTCGAGTCCGCCCCCAAAAAAAAATAGGCCTTTTTTTTTTTTTTTTTTTTTTTTTTTTTTTTTTTTTTTTTTTAGCATTTTCCGCATCTAAATGTTGCCAGGTATCGGCAACACTGTATTCGCTTTTCCGCTGTACTATTGTAGTTTTTGAGATAATGTTTTTTTTTTTTTTCTAAGGCTGCCTTCTAAGTACTTCCTATTCTAATTGCAAATTATTTATAATCTATCGAAACACTCAAACTTGTATTAAAAAAATTAATTTATTTATTATTATATTATTATGGTAAAATATTACCATTATTTCCTCTTAGGAATGATTATTATTCTAATGTATTATTATTATATTATTATTGTTATTGTTATTATTATTTATTATTATTATTATAACTCATTATTAATTATTATATTATTTATTATTATTATTATAATATTATATTATTATTATTATTATTATTTATTATACTACCATTAAAAATTTGTAACTTCTAAGTACTTCCTATTCTAATTGCAAATTATTTATAATCTATCGAGCACGGGTAGTAGAACCATATAAGAAAATGGTATTAATAAATACATGTAATCAATAAATTAATATGAGCGCTAGCTGCAAAAAACCTTAATTCTGTTTTTCTTCGTGGTTAGCTAATAACCCTTTTCTTTTTCGCGAACGCATAAGTGCTTGCGAGATTTAAATATTTTGCGAGATTTAAACTATTTTCTTTCTGTTTTAGGCACACAATATAATGGGATTACACCCGACTTACAAAATTATGGTTGGGATAGTAAAGCGCATTTGAATAGAACTTTATACTACCATTAAAAATTTGTATCCCATTATATATTAGTAAGATGTATTAGGGGAGGCACTTGTACCAAAAAAAATTTATGTATATATAATACGTAAAGTAACTGTGAACGATAAAAAATTAGCAGCTTCTTTGGGCCTTATATTATGAACTGCCACAGATATTTGTGTGAACTGGTAACCAAATTAAATAGAACATGGTTGCCAAAGTGTTTCAGCGACATTGACACTGTCAAATATTTTAGTTTAGCTGCGTTTCCAAGCCCGACAGCAGCCCGGGAGGGCACACAGGCTGCATATGCATCGTTTCCAGAGCCCGTTTTGCGCACTTCACAAAATGCGCTGGCGTCGCAGTCGACGCCCGTTGTTAAATCCACTCGATTTCAGGAATTAATAAACGGTCGGGCTGCGGAAGGATACTTTGTTTACAAACAAATTTCTTTACAAAACATGTGTCGGAAATGGCTTGGCAAAATTTTTTAATTAACTTTTATATTAAGGATATTAAATATATCGTATCATTTCATCAATATAGAATGTTAGGCGAAATGGAAAATGTATCGTGGAACTGCAAAAGCTGCTTTCAAATCCCGAAAGAGAATACCAATTCTGTGACGGACTTCACAGAGCTGAAGATTATTGTAGCCTCATCTGTTGAACGAATGGAAGAAATGCAGAACACCATGCAGCAACAACAATCACGTCTTCAGCAGCAACAAGTCCAAATAGAAGAATTGATGAGAGAAATGAAAAAAGGGAAAACTCCACAATAGACCGGAAACATCTTCGGGAACTCGTAAAGGAAGAAATATTGGAAATTGAAGATAAACAGAGAAGGAAAAATAATTTGGTAATTTATAATTTAGAAGAAGTAAATACTGAGCAGATGAGCTTAGAGGAGGCTGAACATAAGGATAAAAACTGTAGCTCTGAAATCTTTAAAGAAGTAGGAGTAACAGAGTTTAAGATAGTAAGGGTAATATAAAAACTATTATATACTTCCACATATAAATCTCTTCTATTTTGGTTTTATTTTTTAAGGTATAAAAACTATTATATACTTTCACTTGTATCTCTTGTATTTTAATTTTATTTTAGTAACGTATTTAAATGTAGGATACAAAAACTCATAGGCCTATATGTTTCCATGCAGGGTTGGTGATTTTTTCGATTTGTTTAGAAAAAAAATCAATTTTTTATTTTTTTTATTTTTATTTTTTTTTATTTTTTTAGATTCGTGACGTCACGCGAAATTAAATTGAAAAACAAACTTTTTTTTTTAAGTTCGATATAGTATTATTTTTATTTCATTGAATTCATCCATCTCTCTTCCACTCTCCTCTCTCTCTCTCTCTCTCTCCTCTTTCTCTCTCTCTCTTTCTTTCTCTCTCTCCTCCTCCTCTCTCTCTCTCTCTCTTTTCTCTCTCCTCCATATATATATATATATATATATATGCTCAGGCACTTTATATATGTATGTATATAAATGTATGTGTGTGTGCACCTTTGTGTGTGTGTGTGTGTGGAGGTGGGTTTAAAGCTTTGGGTTGTCAGGGGAAAAAAATCAAATGATTTTTTCAACTGATTTTTCACTTGATTTTTTGCTCAAAAAAATCATGATTTTTGCTTTTTTTGCTTTTGCTTTTTTTATATATATTTTTTTAATTTTTTTTTGTTGAATGTTATTTAAGTGATTTAATTTCAATAGAAATAAAAAGAATAGAATAATAATATCATAGCAAGGCTACTCTGTTTCAAATTTCACACTATAAAAATGTCAAAAAAAGATCATGTTTCAAACATGTTTCTTTTATTTCTGATGTAATATATTATCATTATTACAAATATCACTATTCTTTAGTGTTGCAGTTTCATTGTGTCATAGACTATAGGCACTATTTTAAGATTTTCAACTCAGATATAGGGCCTAGAGTTAAAAATAATACTATATCGAACTTAAAAAAAAGTTTGTTTACAAATTATATTTCCCGTGATGTCACGATTTTCAAAAAATCCCAAAAATCAAAAAAAAAATCAAGGATTGATTTTTTTCTCAAAAATCCAAAAAATCCACAACCCTGTATATATATATATATATATGTTTTTTTTTTTTTACAGATAACACCACCGCTCACGGGCAAAGCCCCACTAATCTAGGAGGGGTGTGCTCAATTTTGTCTGAGCAAGACGGAACCAAGAAGAGAGTAACACACAAACATGACCGACCAGTGACGAACCTGGGTCTTTCACTTAGTTGGGGCGAGTGCTCTAACAGCTGAGCTACCGGACGCCATTTTGGTGCTTGATCCATTCCTTCTTGACTTATACGAGCCCCACTCCACCGAATGTTAAGAGCTGTGTATATTTCTTATAATAAAATAGCTTTAATCAGAAATGATGTTGAATTCCGTTTATAAATTTAATTAGCTTTTGTTACACCAAAAAGAATCAAGTTTAAAATCCTCTTTATTTCCATTCCACTTCCATTCCTTCCTCCTCCTTCCCTTGTTTCCTTCCTTTCCATTCCATTCCTCCCTGTCCGCTCCTCCTCTCTCTTTCCTCTCTCTCTTTCTCTCTCTCCTCCTCTCCTCTCTCCTCACTCATATACTCTTTCCTCTGCCTCTCTCTGTCACTCACCTCTTTTTTTCTTTCTTTCTTTCTTTCTCTCTCCTCCTCCTCCCTCTCTCTATATATATGTATATATACATGTATATCATATGTATGTATCAGATCGAGTTTGGGAAAGATCCGGTTTTGGTGCTGCCGGTTTTGGGACAGGACAGGATGGGTAAAAGCGGGCCAGGATGCCGCTGCCAGTTGCCGCA
>JABUQX010002413.1:20000-25875 GCA_015478945.1 Trachelipus rathkii | reverse complement strand
TTTCAAAATTCTAAAAAATATTATAAGGAGTATGTGCATTCATCAGGTTGTTCAGATCTATTTGGGATAGCGGCGCATACCTAGCAAACCTTTTAATGACGCCCCTGATATATATATATATATTATATATAATATATATATATAATATATATATATATATATAATATATAATATATATATATAATATATATATATTATATAATATAATTATATATATATATTATATATTTATATATAGTATAGAATATATATCAGTGGCGTCACCTGAAGATTTATTACTTTGGGTAGATGATATATATATACTATATATAATATATATATTATATATATATATTATATATATATAATATATATTAATATAATTATATATATATATATATATATATATCAAGTGGCGACTCTAGTAACTTTTTACTTCTCGTGCTCTCTCTCTCTCTCTCCTCTCTTCTCTCTCTCCTTATATATATATATATTATATATATAATATATATATATATATATATTATATATATATATATATTATATATATATATATAATTATTATTAATATATATATATATAGTATATATATATACAGTGGCGAAGCGTCCAGTCATCTATTGATGCGGCGATGACTGACCAGATGAGATAAAAAATAAATCAATTCTTTTTTCAAATTTCATTATTATTTTCATTTTCATTATATATATATATATATATATATATATATATATATATATATATATATATATATATATATATATATATATATATATATATATATATATATATAATTTATATATGTGCATGTTTAAATTTTAGTATATATGTGAACAGGTTTTAATTCCATTTTAAAAAGCGGAAGTCAATTACAATGAGATTTAATATTAATATAACATGCCCAGGTAATCTGTAAATTTGTCGGATCAATTGCGAGCACATTATCAGTATTATTATATAATGTTCACCAATCAAATTGCGCCAAAAATGTATAGTGATATAACATGGCTAGCTCATCTATAGATTTGTCGCTGAAGAACTATTTGAGCGAATTTGTTTCTCATATTAAAGCATAAGTACTTTAAAATTTCGTTCAAACTTCGGACTTCTGAAATATAGTAAATTATTAAAAAAATTATAAAATAAAAAATATTATTAGAATCAGTGAAAAACATTATTAATTTTACTGTTTTTCAAAAATAAGTCAATTTATGTTCCTTGCTGCAGAAATAACAAATATCTTTCATCAAGTACAGTATTTGATGAACAAGTTTAAAATTCTTTGCAAAAATTCCTTTACCTTTGAAAGAAATAATTTTTTAATGGGAACTACTTTTGGAAAAATAACCTAAATAATATTATTATTATTATTATTTATTATTATTTTATTTCATTATTATTATTAATATTATTAATTATTATTATTAATATTACTTTCAGTCCTATAAACTTGAAGAAAATTAACATAAATATATTATTATTATTATTATTATTATTATTATTATTATTATTATTATTATTATTATTATTATTATTATTATTATTATTATTATTATTATTATTATTATTATTATTATTATTATTTATATTATTATTATATTATTATTATTATTATTATTATTATTATATTATTTTATTATTATTTTTATTATTGAAATTTAATATGAATTTGATTTTTTTTCTTTTTTTTTTTTTTTTTTTTTTCTTCTTTCCAATTCTAATTTAAAAAAAAAAACTATTTCGGCCGCTCTCCTCTCTCTCTCTCTCTCTCTCTCTCTCTATATATTATATATATTATATATATATATATATATATATATATATATATATATATATAATATATATATTTATATATATATATATATATATATAAAGGTTCCCCACATAAGGCTGATGAAGAAGTTACTTCAATGTGGTATAGGTGGAGTGGTACATTTTTTATTTTTTTTTATAATTTTTTTTTTACACTTGACACCCCCGCTCATGGGCAGAGCCCTATTAAGGGAGAGGAGTTGCACACCATAATTTTCATCCGCTAGCGCAAAATTACGAGATGAGAACATTGCGCAGGCTTTTAAAGTGAGTGAATTAAATTCAGCAGGGAACACAGAAGATGGAAGAGAATTCCAAAGAACAGAGGTTGGCAAGGAAAGAAGAAGCACCGCAGCGAACTAGGCTGGAGTTACCAAGTTCCAACACAAAACTCGTGGGCAGACCTACAGCACCCCTTGTTGCTACGAGGGCGTCATCGAAAGGTTGGTGCTACACGGGTTGGTAAGTTCCCTCGAGTACCTGCCGCTTGCGGTAACTATAGAAAAGAGATAAAGTTCCAACATCGCGCCGCAAAGATAGAGGGTCAAATGAACTGGGAAAGTACAAGACAGTTATATAAGCCTTTTGGCTTTTGACTCGACCCTGTCCAAAAGCGGGTGAAACCAGAGCCCCCAAAGATATGAGAACAGTACTCCCTACAAGGGCGGATGAGACCCTGGTATAGCTGGAGTACTGAGAAGAGAAAAAAAGTCTCACAGTCTAAACAGAACTCCCAGTTTCTTGAAGCCGCCTAGCAACCGGTTGTATGGAGGTTCCAAGACAGTATTTTGTTTTATGTTAAGGCCCAAGGATGTTTATGATTGTCAAGCAGGAGAGACGAGGAGGAGAACAGTCGAAAGAATAGGAAAGTTAGAAGGTGTTTTAAGAGGGAGATTTGTAGAGTTGAAGTTTTAAAGAATTGAATTTCACAAGGTTTAGACGATCCCAAATCGGAAAATTCTATCCAGATCAGCGAGAATAGAATCGAAAGATTAAGACGAGAGGCATTCTAGAAGTAAAATAGGGAGCAGAATTGAAATGAGTTGAAGAGTGAAGGGTCGAGTCATCGCATATGAGTGTGGACAGAGTTAGATGTGCAGGTGAGGAGATATTAAAGAAAAGTAAGAATAAAGTAGGAGATTAGACAGAACAGAACCCTGAGAACACCACTATTGACAGAAAAGAAAGAAGTCGTCCATCAACCACATCCGATATTGAGCGACATGAAAGAAGCTAAACATAAGTAAGCAAAGAGAAGGAGGAAACCCCAAAGGAGGGAGCTTGGAGAGCAATGACGCGTGCATACCCGGTCAAATGCTTGGATATGTCAAGCGCCACCACGCAAGTCTCCCGTAGTTCCTGAAGAGAGGAAAACCATAATCGGTTAAATAGGAAAGGTATTCCCAGTAGATCTTGAACGCCGAAAGCCGTACTAGTGATCGGAAAGAAGAGAATGAGATTGCCAGATGGCTAGAAGTGAGAGTTAAAGAAGTGTTTCAAAAGATTCTTAATAGAATACAAGTGAGAGTATAGGGCGATAGTTAGCAGGATCAGAGCGGCTTCCTTTTTCGGGATAGGTTGGACATGTGCGTGCTTCCAACACTGAGGGAAAGTTGGCTAGATTGAGACATATAGAGAATTATAGATTGAACCGAGGGCGGGTCAGCACGTAGCACATTCCCTCAAAAACTCGGGGAGGAATGCCATCCGGGCCACCCGCCTTCCTAACGTTCATAGATCTCAGGAGCCCGTGTACCGATAAAATGTAATCACAGGTAAAGACATTAGGACACCTGAGAGGAGAAGGAGGAAGGGGAGGAGGAAGGAGGAGGGGAGGAGGAATGCCAGAATCGTCCAAGGGTTGAGTTGTAGTGGAAAATAGGGGCCGAGAATTGCCTTTTTCAGTTGGAGAGTTAACAACAGAAGCCATCAGATCGAATAAGAGGGGCAAAGATGATTTACAGAAATGTTAGAGGATGTTTTGCAAGAGGCCAGAAAAGATTTTGTTAGTAGGAGATGCCAAGGAGGTATAGCGCACTTTGTTGATGAAAGCCCGCTGTTACTTCGCGATAAGAGTATATCCCTGGCAACGATTTCTAGGCTGAGTGAAAATTAGCGAGGAGTTGATAGGAGAACGGAATTTTTACCACTCCCGATACGCCGCTATCTCTACCTGAATGGCCAGAGAACAAGCACGATCGGAACCATGGATTATGAGGAGAGAAGATTTAGTCGAGAAGGAATGAACCTGACTCATCCCGTCAACGATTACAGCTCCCACCTTAGTGGCAAAAGCCGAAGCGTCATCAGAGTCAAAGCAGTCATTCCAATTATAGTTAGCGTAGAATCGACGCAAGGCCCCCCAATCAGCCCGATCAAAGTGCCAGAAAAAAAACGCATAGGGCAGGATGAAGCTGTTGGAGAGAAAGTATTGAAATTAAGAGATATAAGGTTGTGGTCAGATTTACCAATAGGAGCGAAAGTGGTGTATTTATAGAGAGAAGGACTAGTGGTGAAACACAGGTCAAGTGGTGTGGTACATGGTTGGATTAAAGAGTAGTTGTGAAATAGAAAACAGTGTGTACAACTAAATGGCATTAAGTCATCATGGGAAATAGTGAAGAGTGGGGTTTCCACAGGGTTCAGAGCTGGGGTTACTATTTTCCTCAAATATAAGTGATTTAGGACCATGACTAAATGCAAAGTGTTCTAAGTTTGCGATGTACCAAAGTGGCCACCTCAGTAAGGAATAGTGAAGGATGTATAAAGATTCAAAATGATCTTGATAAACTCTTGGGTGGGCAGATAAAGTGACAAATGAATTTTTATAGGTAAAAATTGTAAGGTTCTTCACCTAGGTTTCTCAAATAAAAGTTTAAACTGCGAATATGAATGGGATATAGCTTGAACCTTTGGACAAGAAAAAGGATATAGGTTGTAAATATAAGCAGTTAATTTGAAAGTAGCGAATCAGTGTTTGGAAGCAAATAATAAAGCTAATAAGATGTGGGCATAATAAATGGCAATGTTGTTTACAAGAGCAAAGAAGTAAATAAGTAAACTGTATAATAGCTATGTTAGGCCCAAGTAAGTAGAGTATTGTGCACAAGTTTGGGCCCCCTTATTTAAAGAAAGACAGATATGCTAGAGAGAGTGCAAAATAGAGCAACAAGGATGATTTTGTTATTGTAAGAGCTATGAGGAGTGGCTGAAGGAGTTAGGAATGTTTTCTGTAGCAAGGCGATTTCTCAGAGGGGACATGATACAAGTCTACAAAATTTTTACATCTTTTGATAATACGGAGACCAATAAATTCTTCATAGTTGAGCCACGAACGGGAGACCAGGGGGCATAACAAGAAAATTAAGAAGAAAGCATGCCATCCTGGATATAAGAAAGCATCATTCATTCAGTAATAGGGCTGTTAATTTTTGGAATGGTTTGCCACAGGAGTTGTATATATATAATATATATATTAATAATATATATATATATATATATATATATATATATATATATAGATATATATATATATTATATATATAATATATATATATATATATATATAATATTAATGTCGAATAAGGAACCGGGAACTGTAGCGATGACTGCTGCAAAATGCCGTTAAATTTTGGAATGTTGGCCACAGGAGGTTGTATATTATATATATATAATAATATTATGATATATATAAAAAAATATATATATATAATATATATATAATATATTATATATATATATATAGTTATATATATATATATATATATATGCCTATACATATAATGTCGAAATAGGGAACCGGGAACTATAGCGATGACAGCTGGAAAATGCCACGCCTCGCCACTGATATATAATATATATATAATTATATATATTATATATATATATATATATATTATAGTAATACATATATAGTATATATTTATATATATAATTATATAATATATATAATAATAATATTAATAAATAGTTGAGCTACTCCGTTAAAACATTCTTTATTTAAATTAAACGTTTTCTATTGTTCATTTTACGATTAACTTTAAAATAATATTTCAAGTTATCCTTTTTTCTTATATTGTTTTAA
>JABUQX010002413.1:0-15000 GCA_015478945.1 Trachelipus rathkii | reverse complement strand
AGAGAGTGTTATATAAAGAATAGAAAAACATATAAATACATAAAACTATATAAAGTTTATTTAAATATATTAATTCATCATTTGATCAGCGAACATAGGATTCAAGTTTGGGTACGTTCTCATATATATCTCTCTAAAGATTCAATACCCTTTGAAAGAATGTAAGTATAAATGTCTTCAGAACACTAAACCATTTTTCGGCATATATCGATTCACAGCACTCATCTCTCATACAAGGAGAGAAGTAAATCATCCAAAGCTGGATAGTTATTAAAGCGTTCCTGTATACAGCATTTATACGGAGAAACCACATGTTTCGGTGTAAAATATCATAGATTACACCATGTGCTATATGTATTAGGTCCTCAAGTATGTCAACATTGTTAAGATGTGATGTTAATTCGTTTTTTTATTTTAAGCAAAGCTGTTATATATATTTTCAGGTGTTCGAACTGTGAAACCTATACATGTGCGATAGAAGGTCGCACAATCGACGGGTTTCCAATATTGGCGTACCTCAAGGGTTTTAATATTGTCACACGACGAGAACACCACGTCTATTCTATTAGAACCACATATGTTGTCTTCCCAGTTAGATATTTCACTAAACGCTGATCTCTCGGATAACAAACACTTATCCTCTCCCCATGCAGCAGCGATGTCGAATAATCTTGATGAATCCATCAGCACAAACGAATAAAGGTCTATTATTATTGACCCTTTGCAGGAAATAGCAAGCAACGTCAGCGACTTACGATTTAGGTTTAACGCTTAATATAACTGACACGCATTGGGAAATAACGAAGCCCTCGTGGAGATATCAGCAACACATGTTAGAGAGCGAGGGGAGATTCATCTGCCAGTTACAGCAAAAAAATGGACTACTGACGGAAATCGTATGCGTAAACAACCCTTATAGGTAATGAAGATTCTTTCTTTTCAGCCAATCAGAAGAATAACAAGAATACAACGCACAAACGAACCACATCAGTTCAAAAGGGTATATTATTCTCGCTAGACAACAACCAACAAACAATAAACAGGTTCACTAAGGTAATATATGTATACAAAGGAGATCTATACAGTCAAATTGACATGAAATGAGCTTATCCAAAACAAAAAACAAAACAAAAACAATAATAATAATAATAATAATAATCAATGTTCATCATATACATATAGTTTTTACATAGGCTTAAGATCTAAAAAACGCTAAATCTTTACATTGAAAACCAATCATTTTCGTCGTTATATCTAATATATTTTTTCACTTCATCGATACCATCATTGAGTACATATGTTAAAAGTTCACGTTCAGACACTAAAATATGTTTACTCGATAGATCCTTGTGGTAAGCACTTTCGGTCCATTGTTTTCTAAATAGATAGATGAGTTTCTGGACCTCTATAGAATTTAAGAAGCGTTCAATGATAGCCTCAGAATCATCAACCAGCGTTTTCTTGAATGAGCAATATTCCTGATACAACATGTAATGCGCAACAGTTACATAATCAGACAGCATTTCCGATTTCTTAGTTTGCGTTATTACCATCCTACAAACCTCCGACAGATATTTTATCGGTTTTAATCCAGAAATATAGATTCTACGAGCCGTAGGTTTAAATACGCCTGTGTCATTACACATCTTCCATACTCGAACCTCCAATCGGTGTTGTGAAATTATACCCTTAGAAAAAGAGATAGTAAGATGACTAACTTTATGACATCCTCTTCTAGCAATAATCGTTTCCGGTGATTCTACTTACTAAAACATTGGTAGAGTCAGAATACTCCTTAACCCATTCTGCAGCATGACGACATATACAGAGTAGTTCATCTGTACTCATAAAAATACGTTTGTTACTGCGGTATACAGATTGATTAATACATGTGAAAAAATCAGAACCATCTGGGTTTCTTTTATATAAGATTGAAACCCCACACCCTGGGATCTTGATTACCCTCTGTATAATCTTTTGTATAGGGGTATATCTGTTAAGACGCTGCATATTGTTCACTTAATGAAAATAGAACACTTTTTAAACGGAGCACAACCTCCTAAAGCTTTCAAGTCCACAACGATTATGACGTTAAAACAAGCATCATGAGAAAAGATATTATAAAATTAAGGATACAAACACAAGCCTAACAGGAAGGCTAAACCTGTTTTACATTCACTTTTAGGCCTTACGCTCCGTTCGTTTTATGTTTGTATTTCATGTTTCATTCAATGCTATCACATTGGGCAAACTAATAAACGCTAATTGGACCTAAGAACATAGCATATCTAACTTACGAATAAACAGTTTTCATTAACAAAGTTCGTTACTCATCAACGGTAAATAACACCATTCTAAAACTCCGACTTACCTCGAGCCCTTTGGCAAACATACGCAATACCTTCAAAGCCCGAGGCTCACTCTGCATACTTATCATTAGGGGTGCCTTTATCTTTATACAAAAGCTCTCCCAAAGGCACTCACACATCAACATAATCTCATCAGCCAAGAGTATCTAAAGCAACATCTCCGCCCGAGAGAAAACCCAATGGATGCGCCCCCATGAAAGGGTGGGAATCCTGAGAGAGGATCACCTCGAAGGGGTGTAGCTGGCATTACCCCTCCGAAGGAGGGGTAAGGCCTCAGCCCCTCGCCCCTTAACAAAGTGACCAATCTATCAAAGATTACCAACATCTGCGAAACTATGAATTAACCACCATCATCATCAACGTATTCACTCATCTCGAGTATAACAACAATTGACCTATGAATCAACATAGACCATTAACAAAATCCCTATGGCAAACCTAACATACCCAACAAAAACTTAACATAGCTCACGTTTCTAACACATCATCCTCAGGTTAAACACAGTTAATATCTTACAAAAACTCATCATTTCTCTAACAAATCAGTGCCACGTAAACACTACTAGGAGATCACTGCAGAGAGATGCATGAAGACCCATCGGGTACCCTGAGGCGGTGTGTAAGCGGTAAGGCACAGCCCAAAGGGCTGTGCCCTTATTTAACCGCTTACACACCCCTCAGGGTACCCCGAGATGGGTCTTCATGCATCTCTCTGCAGTGATCTCCTAGTAGTGTTTACAGTGCCACTGATTTGTTAGAAAATGATAAGTTTTTGTAAGATTATTACTGTGTTAACTTGCGATGATGTGTTAGAAACGTAAGCCTATGTTAAGTTTTTGTTGGGTAATGTTAGTTTGCTAGAATTTTGCTAAAGTCTATGTTTATTCATAGTCATTGTTGTTATACTCGGAGATATGCGCTGATACGTTGATGCATGATGGTGTTTAATTCAATAGTTTCCGGATGTGGTATCTTGATAAATTGGTCACTTTTAAGGGGCAGGGCTGAGCGCCTACCCCTCCTTTCGGAGGGTAATGGCCCAGCTTACACCCCTTCGAGGTGATCCCTCCTCTCAGGATTCCCACCCTTTCATGGGGGGCGCATCCCAATTGGTTTCTCTCGCGGCGGAGATGTTGTTTAGATACTTCTTGGCTGATTGAGATTATGTGATGTGTTGAGTGCCTTTGGGGAGAGCTTTGTATAAAATAAAGCACCCTAATGAATAAGTATGCAGAGTGAGCCTCGGGCTTTGAAGGTATTGCGTAATGTCGCAAAGGGCTCGAGGTAGGTCGAGTTTTAAGAATGGTGTTAGTTATTTACCGTTGATGAGTAACGAAACTTTGTTTAATTGAAACTTTTATTCGTTAAGTTAGATATGCTATGTTCTTAGGTCCAAATTAGCTGTTAATAGTTGCCCAATGTTAGATAGCATTGAATGATTAACATATGAATACAAAACATAAAACGAACGGAGCGTAAGGCCTAAAAGTGAATGTAAAAAACAGTTAGCCTTCCTGTTAGGCTTAGTGTTTGATCCTTAATTTAATATTCTTATTCTCATGAATTTAGCTTGTTTTACTGTCATTAATCTGTTAGTGGTGACTGATATAGCTTTAGTGAGTTGTGCTCCGGTTTAAAAAGTGTTCTATTTTATCATTAATGTGACAATATGTCAGCGTCTTAATCAAGATTAAATACCCCTAAATACAAAGATTATACAGGGGTAAATCAATATAGATCCCAGGGTTGGGTTTACAATCTTATATTAAAAGGGAAACCCAAAGATGAGTTCTGATTATTTTCACATGTATTAATTCAATCTGTATACCGCAGCTAACAAACGTATTTTTATGAGTTACAGAATGAACATACTCTTGTTATATGTCGGTCATGCTGCAGAATGGGTTAAGGAGTATTCTGACTCTACCAATGTTTTAGTAGAATCACCGGAAACGATTATTGCTGGAAGAGGATGTCATAAAGTTAGTCATCTTACTATCTCTTTTTCTAAGGGTATAATTTCACAACACCGATTGGAGGTTCGAGTATGGAAGATGTGTAATGACACAGGCGTATTTAAACCTACGGCTCGTAGAATCTATATTTCTGGATTAAAACCGATAAAATATCTGTCGGAGGTTGCTAGTGATCGGTTAATTAACGCAAACTAGAATCGGAAATGCTTATGTCTTGATTATGTAACTGTTTGCGCATTACATGTTTGTATCAGGAATTATTCTCATTCAAGAAAAAACGTCTGGTTTGATTATTCTGAGGGCTATCATTAACGCTTCTTAAATTCTTAATAGGTCCAGAAACTCATCCTATCTATTTAGAAAACAATGGACCGAAAGTGCTTACCACAAGGATCTATCGAGTAAACATATTTTAGTTTGAACGTGACTTTTACATATGTACTCATGACGGTATATCGATGAAGTTGAAAAATATATATTGATATAACGACGGGGGGGGGGGGAATTAAAATGATGGTTTTAATGTAAAAGTTTAGCGTTTTTTTGATCTTAAGGCCTATGTAAAAACTATATGTATATGATGAACATTGTATAATATTATATATTATTTATTATATTATTGTATTTGTGTATTTTTTTTTGGATAAGCTCATTTCATGTCAATTTTGACTGTATAGATCTCCTTTGTATACATATATTACCTTAGTGAACCTGTTTATTTTTTGTTTGGTTTTGTTTGTTTATTGGTCTAGCAAGAATATATACCCTTTTGAACTGATGTGGTCGTTTGTGGTTGTTATTCTTGTTTAACTTTCTTTTATTGCTGAAAGAAAGATCTTCATTACCTATAAGGTTGTTTACGCATACGATTTCCGTCAGTAGTCCATTTTTTCGCTGTACTGGTAACGATGACATCTCCTAGCCTCTCTACATCTGTTGCTGATAATATATTCACGAGGAGCTTCGTTATTCCCAATGCTTAATGTGTCATTTATATTTAAGCGTTAAACCAAATGGTTAGAATCGCTACGTTGCTTGTAATTTCTGCATAAGGGATCAATTTAATTAGACCTTATTCTTTTGTAGCTGATTGGGTCATCAAGATTATCGACATCGCTGGTGCATGCGGTAGAGGATAAGGTTTGTTATCGAGAGATCAGCGTATTTAGTGAAATATCCATAACTGCGGTAAGAACAACATAAGGTGTTCAATAGAATAGATCAAGTGGCTGTTCTTCATACATGTTTAAATAAAGTGGGGTGTGACAATATTAAAACCCTTGTAAGTGCTACGCCTCAAAATATTGCAACTGGCCGCCGGTCGATTGCGCGACTTCTATCGCACGATGTTATTAGGTTTGCGAGCAGCTTCGTAACAACCTAAATAATTACAGCGTGTGGCTAATAAAAAAATAAAAATTAACATGAAAACGGGAGGGTAATTAACATCAACATCTTACGATGTTGAACCATACTTGAGACATAATACACAATATAGCACATGTTGTAATTCTTATGATATTATAAACAACCGAAAACATGTGGTTTCCCGTATTAAATATAGCTGTTATACTTAGGAATGCTCTTATATAACATTCAGCTTGTGTATGAGATTTACTTCTTCTACTTTGTATAGAACGAAGAAACCATGAAGTCGCTGTTCCGAGTGAATCGCATATAGGGCCGAAAATTATGGTTAGTGTTAGAACTGAAAAGAACAATTATATACCTACACTTCTTTCAAAGGGATATTGAATCTTTAGACGAAGTATTATCCAGAACAGTCCAAACCCAACTTTGAATCTATTGATTCGGCTGATCAGGGATGAATAATATATTTAAAATAAACTTATATTTTTATGTATTAATATGTTTTATGTATTTATATAACACTCTTTTTCAATAAAATTATATGTATAAAAATGAAAACTTGTTTTAGTACCCTCTTATGTTCGAATTAGTTGACTACATTGATGATGGATGCTTGTTTATTCGTCTGGTTGTTGGGTGCTAAGTACGTTATGTTATAGTTTAGCTTATACAGAAGGTAAAACTTTACTTTGTTTGTCTTTATCCATTAGGTATATTATGATGATTAGGTAAGGTTATGCTAAATTTTTTGTTAATTTACTATGTTAATGTAAAAATTAACATTGTTATGTTAGAGACGATGTCTTGTATTCAAAGATATGATAATGTACAAGCAAGTCTATTGGATACCGTGTATATGCTAAGTTTCTACACGGATTTAAGTTGAATAGATACTTTAGTTAACGATTCAACAACTCGTGTTTATTCCTGTTTTCAATATTTGCTGGTCCAGGTTTTGTCATTGGCGAGCTTATTATCATAGTCAGTGTTGATGTTAATAAGTTTTATGTGACTGTAGATGGAACTTTGTTACGTTGAATATATTGTATTGATGGTTATGTTTATGAGAGAGGAAGACAATGATTGTTATTAGTTAATGTTATTACAAGAATTGTACCTCAAAATTGTGAACTTTAGGATACAATAGATTTAATAGATCACATTTAAATGGTGAAGAGGGTGGTGCGGTGGTGATGGGGCTTGGAGGTGTTGATTTATATTTATCTTGACTTACTAGGGTATGTAAAGGAAGATCTGTTAAATTAGTAAGTTTATAAAAATAAAAAGTGTAAGAAAATTAATAAATATATTTATTTATTTATTAAATTTATTTTAATTTTTTTATTTCTTAGATGTGATGTTCTGAAGGACCATTATATATATACCGATACTTACGGGAGGACCCAATATATACCAACATACATTTAAGTTAACACCTACTGATAACTTGTATCATTTACAGCTCACTAAATTTAGTAACCGCAACCGAACACCGGCAACCAACACCGGTTTGTCAGCTGTCACATTTTCTACTCCTCTGAGTCAGACTCTTTCTTCATTCTTTCCCTCCTTATTCTTTCTTCATCCTTCTTCATTCCTCCTATCGGTCTCTGTTTTGCACTCTGTGCTACTTTTTTTAACAGTCGGGTACACCCCTTAATTGGGGGGGTTTCTTAGACACCCTATATATACGGACTATTTAACCATCATATTCGAAAACTCCTCATGATCTCGTATGACCCTTATAAGGACACCTGCATTGTTGTATAACGACTGTTTTTTATTACTCGGCCCCGAAACCGGCTCCATGCACCGGTGCCGGAGCCAACTCTTGAATCCTTCTCAGCCTCATCCTCCTTCTTCATTCTTCCTCCTTATCCTCCTCCTTCATTCCTTCCTCATTCCTCCTCATTCTTCCTTTCTTCTTCCTTACTGTTTGTGCATTTCTTCTTTTTAATTTCTTCTTCTTTTTTTTTTCAAAGAAGGGTGACCCATCTCCTGGCAGTAGGTCCCTGGACTTTCCGAAACCAATCCAAACTCACAACTCCGTCTCCGAATCCAGCTTCCAATCTCCGTCTCCTTCAACCTTTCCCTAGAAGTTTAAACAGTCTTCTACGTATCATTTTTAATTTTGAGGGCAGCGCCCCCCCCCTTTCCAAGGGGAGACGCAGTAAGGAACGTCTCTCGACGAATGATCTTTCGTCTATCATATAGCTCACATTCAAATTTTCACCAGATACGTTAAGCCCTACCAGGGTTTTCAGGATACGAAATTTGACCTTGGCGCCTTATATGAGGGGTAACATCCCCCCTATGGTAGGTGACCTACGATCACCAAAACTTGCCAGGGATCAGTTTATTTAACTCCTCAATAGAAAATATACCAAGTTTGAAAGCGATACGTTAACTCTAACCCCTTATAGATATATATCGGACTCAGAACCGGATGCGGAAGAATAATAAACCACGGTGGAAATCCAAAGTCGGAGTGCGTATAAAACGATCCCTTACAGGGATCGTATTTCGACTCAGATTCGATTTTCCTCGGAAAATCGAATCTTATCGATATGTAATTAAAATAATAATATAAGGGTTATATTGTAGTTTATTAATTAGCGCACGCGCGCCGTTTCGTAGTCTGTCAGTCAAAACTAGACCTTCTCTCGGTCTGTTTGACACTCCAGGTGAAATCTGGTCAGCCCCAAACGCTTAAGTTTAGGCCTAAATCATCACACACGCAGATTCAAGCAACAAAGGCGTAAGCCCGCTTTAAATATCGGTGGTCCACCCTCGGGTAATTAGTATGACCACCCTCTTAATATTAACATTCCCACAGACTTGAAAATTACTACAGGATTCTTAAGAGCTTATCCAATAAACTATATTATAAACATTATATTCAAGTTTTCTAACCCTATATCTCTTATAATATACTTTTTGAGAAAAGCTTGCTAGATACGCGGATGTCGTAAACAATCACTACTAATTTAATATATTATAATATAATACTATATATATTATATATATAATTATATATTTAATATTATATAATATATTATATAATATTATATATATATTTATAATATTATCTAATATATATATATATATATATATATAATATATATATATATAATTAATTATATATTATATAATTATATATTAATATATATATATATTAATATAGTATATATACATTATATACATTAATATCAATAATACATATTAACATAATCAATCATATATATTATATGAGTATAGTATAGTATATAAATTATAGATTAGGTTATATATATATATATATAAAGGATATATATATTGGGTATAATATATATATAATATATATATTATATTATAGTTTTATATATATATATATATATGATTGTGAGTAATAAATATTATATATTATTATATATATATTATATATATATATATATATATATTATATATATATATATAGTAGTATAGTATATATATATATATATATATATATATATATATATAATATATATATATATATATATAATAATATATATATATTTATATATAATTATATATATAGTATATATATAAACTCAACCTAAGAAAAAAAAAATGAATGAACAAAAAGATGAAATAATATAGAATTAATGATTATAATAATAATAATAATATTGAACCGGTAAATATATATTCATAAATATAATTAATATATATAATAATAACTTTGATAAAAAAATAGATGAATAACAAAATAATAATAATAATAATAATAATAATAATAATAATAATAATAATAATAATAATAATAATAATAATAATAATAATAATAATAATAATAATAATAATAATAATAATAATAATAATATAAATAATAAAAAATAATATAATTATATTGCATAAGCAAAAATAATTTAATTATATTAATCAATAATAATAATAATAATAATAATAATGTAATTGTTGAGCTGAGCATAATCCAAAACCGCCAATTCTTTTTAAAACAATCGATATTTCGAAATGGTTTTGAAAAATCCTCTAACAAGTTGTTAAAAAAACATTACCAACATATATATAGGTTAAGATTCGGTTTAGGACAAAATAAGTTAAGGTTATGATAAGATTTGTTAAGTATACATAATAAATCTGTGTATGCTTAACAAATCTTATTATAACCTTAAAGAGTATTTGGTCCTAAAACAAAGACATAAGATACGGCAGTCGTATTTACGTCATCAATCTTGGGTTAGGAAAGATATTTTAAAATTCGATTGTCGGAAAAAAATCGCTATTTCGTCACATTACGGTCAGAACTATTTCAACAATAATAATAATAATAATAAAATAATATTTAATACAATATTATAATAATATAATATATATTTTTAACAAATAAATTAAAAATAAAATAATAATAATAATTAAACATTATCCTACATAATAATAATAATAATAATAATAATAATAAATTTAACAAATAAAATAAAAAATAACTGTTGTAATAGTCTGTTTTAAGGTAATCTTATCAGACCGATAATCGTAAGTTATCGGATATCGTTGTTACCCAAATATATATAACTACAGTTTGTTCGAACACGTGAAGAGTGAAAGAATTGGCTTCTGGTAAAAATAAAGGAATAATGGTATTTTTTTAACCCAAATGTGTGGTGTGGTTTGTTTACGATTGGTTTTATTAAAAAAATAAATAAATAATGTAAACCCAGATTTTTATTATTCAATTAGTTACAAACTTTATATTATAATAATTATAATATATATAATATATATTTATATATATAGAATATAATAAAATAAATATATAATAAACTAAATTACATAATTAGTAATTAAATGAAATATTTGTATATATATATAAAATTATACGTTTACTAATTTACGTATATTAAGTGTTATTTAAAAAAAATAACTATAAAAATAAAATTCAAAAATTTGGTATTGTGCTACATTTGCATAAATTTTACTTAAATTTTTTATTTTTTTTAAAAAATTACGTTATATATATATTTTTTTCTAACTAGTCAAATACCATAGGGCAAATTCACCTCAGGCTGGCGTACATGCATAGCAGACCGCTCGCTTGAAGAGCTCTACTTCTAATGGTGCGCTGCGCGCTAATGAAACGTGATGCCGTATATGCGTTCTTTTAGGACTCAGGGCTCGCCCTTCAACGCGCTATTAAAAGCGAGCGCTTCACGAACGGTCTGCCATGCATGTACGCCATTACTACTGTGCATTTTACCCTAGTTATTTTAGCAATAATATATATAATATATATTTAATTAATATATAATTTTATGTAATTCGGCGTTATCATCTTTTCCTTCAAATAGGTATAAAAATTTTAATAGTATAATATATATATATATATATATATATAATTAATTATATATATATAATCTAGTAAAATATTTTTTTCTATAATTTATGGAGTAAACATGTGTGGATTATAAATTACTAAAGACTTTGTTTTTTTAATGTTTTTTATAATAAAATCGATTGCACGCATTCAAACACATTCTAGTAATCAACGGACATGACAAACTCTCTTAGATGGCTAATAATTATAATATTTAATCCTGATATATCTTTTCTATAAAAATATCGATATCTGATAAGATTACTACCTTAAAACGGACTATTACCATATATATACTAAATAATAAATAAATAAATAATAAATATTAATGTTAAAATTTATTTAATATATAAAAATAATGATAACCATAATGCTAATAAATAATAAAGAAATAATGATTATATAAATAAAATAAATTTGATTTATATATATATTATATAATATTATATATATATATATATATATATATAATAATATATATAATATTAATAACGTGGATATATATTATATATATATATATATATATATATATTATATTATTATATACTTTATATAGAATATATAACATACTTATAATAGTGATAATAGTTTTAGGGTATATAACTATAATTTATATATATATATATATATATATATATTATAGTTTAAGATATATATATATTGTGAGTTATATATATATATATATATATATATGATATATATATATATATATATATTATATTATATATATATATATATATATATATATATATACAATATATATTTATTATATATATATATATATATATATATATATATATTAGTACATATATATATATGGAAATTGTTTACAGGAAAGGCCTCTTAAGATATGTTTATAAAAATCACCGCATAGACCTAAAAAGTAGTAATGTAAAATAAAAAAAATCAATGATCGGTCTCTTTAAGATAAAAAAAAAGTTACAGACTCTCAATAGTTTGGAATATTTACCCATTGGGATTCCTTCTTATAATAACTATTACTTATCACTTGGAGGAATCGGACTTAGAACCATCCTAGTTCAGGTTATGATTAGATTTGTTAAGTATACACAGATTTACTCTGTGTATCCTTGAAAAACATATAACCTGAACTAGAAGGGTCCTAAACCGAGACTTAACCCAGATGGATCGACGATGCCGCAAACCTAGACCTAACCTAGATTGATTTACGTTGCTGTAAACCTTTATTGAAATCAGGCAACTATGCCTATGCTACTATTTCATTAACAGTCTTACCTTGCGCCTCTTTTGTAAGTTACGATGAAAAAAATCCCGCTAAGTTTTTTTTTTATAAGAAAACTATATGAGAAAATTCCAAACTTTGAGAGGGTAATTTTTTTTCTTAAAGAGATCGATCATTTGCCTTTTAATTCATTCTTCACTACTATTTTTTTAGTCTACGCTGTGATTTTCATAAAAATCTGTTTAGAGGCCCATTCGGCAAACAATTACCGGTAATAGTAGCGCAGAGGGGCTTTATCCTCGATTTTTATAAAAATCACAGAATATACTCTAAAAATATAATAATGAAGAATAAAAAAAAACAAACGTGGCGGTCAATTTAGGAAAAAAGTTACAGCCTCTCAAAGTTGTTAAAACTCTCATAGGATTTTCTAATAAATTTTTTTTTTTAAAATCACAGAATATACTTTAAAAAAAATTAAGTCTTTAGGAAATAAGTTACAGCCTCTCAAAGTTTAAAATTTCCTTATAGTCTTCTTAAATAATTACCTATATATATATATATAATTAATATTTCTGTTCTATTTTATATTATTTTTATAATATAACATATATTACTACTACTCTTATTACTATATTATCATATATATTTTATATATATTTATATGATTTATTATATATATATATATATATAGAAGTATATATTAATATAATTAAAAATATATAATAGATATATTAAATTATTATTTATTTTATTAATTATATATTTAAAATACTATCACTATATATATAATAGAGGGCCTCGTTGCTCGTTTTTATTGCTTATGCCTAGTTCAGGGTTGATTGATAAGATTTGTAGTATTATACATATGATTTCTCTGTAATGAAGTATACTCGTACAAAACTATCATAATACAATAGAAACTATAGATCTTGAAAAGAGAACATAACAACTGAAGAATGTGTAATCAAAAATGAAAAGTTCTAATGGGAGTTAATTTAACAAAAACTTGATGAGGCTGTAACTTTTTTCCTAAAAAAAGACCACTTTTTGTTTTTTTTTATATTCTTCAATTAATATTCAATATAGATAGAATTATCTGTTGTATTTTTTAAAACTCGGGGAAATCTCCCTCTGAGCTACATAGCAATTAACCACACTCTATCACTTAATATGATATATATATATAATATTATAAATATTAGACGAATGTAATACTATTAGTAGTAAATAGATAGATTCTATATATATATATATATATTAATAATAATAATACAATAGCATAGTACATACATAATATATCATATTAATATATAATATATATATATAATATAGGTGAAGTTGCATAATAACGGAAGAAAAATCTATAGACTTTCAAAGAACTTTATTTAGAATAAAAGTTTGCACATAAAATATGGTAGAAAATAATTTTTTTTTTTTTTTTTTTTTTTTTTTATTCATTCGGAAATATTGTTTTTCCCCATTTAGGGGCCATCGAGCCGACGGGGTACAGAGCCCCGTCGTCCACCGGTGAAGGCCGAGAGACAAACTCCTGATAATACTTTGCGGTTTCCAATAATATATAAGCCTATAGAATGTCACACTTTTAATTAAACGATGTTAATGGAAATAAAATTTATTGCTATTTTTTAAAATTAATACAATCTAATAAATTATAATCACAAATGGCAAGATGTAGGTGAAGTCTCTTGGCCTTCCCGGATGGTAACGACGGGGGGACTTCATCCCCACCCTGTGTCCCCGTCGGCCGAGCCCCCTAATTGGGGAAAATAAAAAAAATCTGTAATTTCCGATAATATAAATGAAATTTTTTTTTTTTTTAGGTCATTCATATAAATAGGTTTTTTTTTACTTAATAAAGGTCTACGAAAAATTCTATAGATTTTATTCCTTAATTTTGCAACTTATGTAGTATTTATAATATATATATTCAAGCTTAATATATATATATAATATATATTTATATATATTAATAGTTATATATATATATATTATTAATATATATATATATTATATATATTATATATATATATAATATATATATAATATATATATATATATGATATATTATATATATATATATTAGATCAGGCTCTGACCGATAACATTAAGAGCAATATTTAATTTGAATGATTCGATACACCTCTTTTTATATATTATAATATATATATATTATATATATATATACTATATAAAATTATAATTAAAAATTTAATATTATATTATATTAAATATATATATATAAAATATAATATATATATTATTAATTTATATAAATTATATATAAGAAATATACATTTCTTTTCTTATTTAATATGTTAATATATTTGTTAAAATCATAATGCTAAAAAATTTAAATATATAAAAATTTATATATTTTACTTATAATATTAATATATTATCAAATTTCGTATAAGTATTAACCTGAGCCAAAAAAAATTAAGTTTAATTTAACAATAAAGGATAGGTCTAATCATTGAGATGTAATAGGTTGATCCCACACGCATTGGGGAAATCTGGGTAGTAGGCATATTTTTCCAATACGCCTTACCAATGTTATTTATTTATTTTTTTTTATTTATTTATTTAAAATTTTACAATAGACGGAGACACTCGTAAAAAACACACACAACATTGTTGGGTTACAGTAAAATAAAATCCATAATCTTATTTAAACATCTCTATTTTCGTTTTAAGATCACGAGG
>JABUQX010002412.1:25000-27500 GCA_015478945.1 Trachelipus rathkii | reverse complement strand
TTGATAATAATAATAAATAAATATATAATTAATAAAATAATAATAATAATAATAATAATTAGAATAATAATATAATAATTTTATTAATAATAATAATGATATAAATAATAATAACAATAATAATAAAATAATAATAATAATAATAATAATAATAAATATTAATAATATAATAATAATTATATAATAATATAATACAAACTTCTAAAAGCTTTCACAATAATATTAATAAATTAATAATAATAATAATAGTAATATATAATAATAAAATAAAAATAAAAGTAATAATAATAATAATAATAATTACTTTCATAATAATTAATAATAATAATTGTTAGAGCAAAAATAAATAGAAATTACATTAATAATCATATAATAATAATAATAATAATAATAATAATAATAATAATAATAATAATAATAATAATAATAATAATAATAATAATAATAATAATAATAATAATAATAATAATAATAATAATAATAATAATTTCAATTTCAATTTTAAAAGTTTATTCAGATAAGAAAATTTACATTGTTTCCATTGTACAATATTTTACAACTACATTATAGCAATTAATTATAATAACAAAATAATTTCCTTAGTATCTGAAATGGGTCTACTAATTGCAACACAGTGTCGTGTCTTTTGAGACCCGAAATATAATTAATAACAATAAGTATAAAAATGATAATAATAAACAATAACCATAATAATAATAATAATATAAAATCAAAAATACTTAATAATAATAATAATAATAATAATAATAATAATAATAATAATAAAAAAAATTAAAAAAATAAATAAAAAAAAAAAAATAATAATAATAATAATAATAATAATAATAATAAAAATAAAAAATAATAATGATAAATAATAATAATAATAATAATTAATAATAATAATAATAATATAATAACAAAACAATTATAAACCATAATATAACCATAATTATAACGTAACAATTACAATCATAAATACAATTACAATTCATAATTACAATAATAATAATAATTAATAATATAATAATAATAATAATAATAATAATAAATAATAATAAAATAATAAATAATAATAATAATAATAATAATAATTATAATAAAATAATTAATATAATAATAATAGTAATAATAATAATTTAGCCCGTTATAATAATAATAATAATAATAATAATAATAATAATAATAATATAATAATAATAATAATAATAATAATAATAATATAATAATAATAATAATAAGAAGAGAAGAAGAAGAATTCGTTCAATACTTCAAGAATATCGTCACGTCATCCAGCAATAATTTAGCTCTAATAACAGTAATAATAAACGATAACAAGCATATATTAACACATAGATTCTGAATATCGGCAATAAACAGTAATTAAAAGTTTATTAATTAAAAACAAGATAAAATAGTAAATATCACAAAATACTAAATACAAACAGTAACTAATAATAATAACCTAATACATCAAAAACTTAAATAATATAATAATAATAATTAAATATATATAATATAAAATAATTAATATATAATAATAATAATATTAATAAATTTATATAAAAATAATAATAATAATAATAATAATAATTAATAATAAATTATAATAAATAAAATAATTTAATAATAATAAATAATTATAATATAAAGTAAAACAGACAATAATTAAATAATAAATTAATAAATATAATAATAATAATATAATATAATAATATATAATATAATAAATTAAATAATTATAATTAATAATAATAATAATAATTAAATAATAATAATATAAAATAATTAAAAAATAATAATTATAATAATGAAAAAAAAACAGTTATAAATAATAATTAAAATGATAATAATAATAAATATAAATAATAATATAATTAATTAATAATAATAATAATTAAATAATAATAATAATAATAATATATTAATAATAATAATATAATAATAATAATATTATAATTAAATAAATAATATATAATAATAATAATATAAAATAATAATAATATAATTAATAATAATCCAAATGGAGTAATTAAATAACTATATATAATGAACAAGTATTTGAGAAGCCAACATATCTTTTATGAGTCCATCCAGAATACAGTATTGACAAGTAAAAACCATACTGTAAACAACAATCAAATAATAATTTTAATTAAAAATACTATATCAAACCATTTTCCAAATCAAGATATATCTAATAATCAGTAGAGTATATATAAAATAATAATATAAATAACACATACCATAATAATCAAAAATTTCATAAATATATAATAATAATAATTAATAAAATAATGAATAATTAATATAATAATAAATAACATAATACTTAATAAATAAATTAATAAAATAATAATAATAATAATATAATAATAATTGTAATGGAAGAAGAAGAATAAGATAATATAATATAAATCATAACAATTAATATAATAATAATAATAATTATAATAATAATAATAATAATAATAATAATAATAATAATAATAATAATAAT
>JABUQX010002412.1:17500-20000 GCA_015478945.1 Trachelipus rathkii | reverse complement strand
GCTTACTTATATCTAGCTTTCTTTCAAATCGCTCAATATCGGGTGTTGTTGATGGGGCGACTTCTTCTTCTTTTCTGTCAATAGTGGTGTTCCTCAGGGTTCTGTCTTATCTCCTACTTTATTCCTACTTTTCATTAATGATCTTCTCACCTGCACCTCTAACTCTATCTACTCGTATTCCGATGACTCGACCCTTCATTCTTTAACTCATATCAATTCTACTCCCACTTTTACTTCTGGAATTGCCTCTCGTCTTAATCTTTCCGATTTTATTCTCGCTGATGGATAGAAATAACTTTGTGAAATTCAATTCTTTAAAAACCCAACTTCTACAAATCTCCTTCTCCAAAATACCTTCTAACTTTCCTGTCTCTTTCGACGGTTCTGTCGTCTCTCCTGTTGAAATATAAACATCCTTGGCCTTAACATGAAACAAAAAAATGTCTTGGAAACCTCACATCACAACGGTTGCTAGGGCGGCCTCAAAGAACTGGAAGTTCTGTTTAGACTTTGAGACTTTCCTCCTTTTCTCAGTTGCTCCGCTATACAAAGGTCTCATCCGCCCATGTATGGAGTACTGCTCTCATATCTGGGGGGGGGCTCTGGTTTCACCCGGCTTTTGGACAAGGTCGAGTCAACGGCAAAAAGGCTTATAAACTGTTCTGTACTTTCCAGTTCACTTGACCCTCTATCTTGCGAGGCGATGTTGGGCTTTATCTCTATCCTATAGTACGCAGCGGAAGTGCTCGAGAGAACTTATCACTCGCGTACCACCACTCTTTACGACGCCTTCGTAGCAAAAACAATTAGGTGCTGATCTGCGCACACGAGTATAGGTGTTGACATTTGGAACTCCCAGGGCTTAGATATTGCTGTGGGCTTCCTTCTTTCCCACCACCTCTGTTTTGTGGAGAATTCTTTTCCATCTTATGTTTGCTCTTCGGTATATAGTCCTCACTTTTTAGCCTGCGTCTGTGCTCATATGCGTAATTTGCGCTGGAGGGTGAATTTTTGAGAGTACTACACCCCCTCCTTTGAATAGGGCTCTGCCTGAAGTGGTGGTGACCAACTGTAAAAAAAATCCTTGAATGGGCAGATATAGTGTGGCAAATGAACTGAATCTCCTATTGCCCCCATCCAAAACATCATTCAGATTATCCCAGAAAATCGTACTCTTTTCAACATTACCCTCAGATGGATCATATGTCGCAACCACACAAATTTTGACCTTTTCAAACTTGAATTTAACCTTTAGACTTCTAGTACTCACACACATAAAATCTATCATAGCTCTCTACCACAACTCACTCATCAGAATTGCAATCCTTCTATCCCCCTCTCATTCCTTTCACAGCAACACAAACACATTTCACACACCACTCTTTTTCACCGTTTCCTTTCATCTGTTCAGTCACAGCGAGCAAATCAGATTTCCCTTTCTAAATACATCCATCACCTTTCTCCTCATCTTCAACATTTATTCCTCTGACATTTCATATGCAGATACGATTCATACATTTTCGCCGAAGACTAGAAGGGCGCTTACTGCGATCTCGACCATCTCCGAGGCATGCATTAGCATTCTGGCAAAGATAAGTGGTAGTAGGCAGCCAACTAACTACCACCGTCCCTTAGTCGCCCTCTACGAACACGCAGGACATACGATGTGGGCAATTTTTCTCCCTAACGTATGGATATAAGGGATAGGGATGTCTGTAAGAGTGTCTAGAACCAGTGGTTCTCCAAAGTGGGGTACGCGACCCCGGGGGGTACGCATAGTGATTACTTTGGGGGTACGCCAAAATAAGTAGCCTTCACGGATCACCTTTGCGAGTGTATGATCTTGTATCAAGTGAGTGCGATAATATATATATATATATATATATATATATATTTATATATATATATATTATATATATATATATATATATATATATATATATATATATATATATAATTTATATATATATATATTATAATATATATATATATATATATATATATATATATATTATATATATTATATATATATATATATTATATTATATATATAATATATATATATATAAATATATATATATATATATATATATATATATATATATATAAAATATATATATATATATATAAATATATATATATATATATATATATATATATATATTATATATATATATATATATATATATATATATATATATATATATATATAATTATTCAATATATATCACTATATGTATATATATATATAGTTATTAATAATAATAATTAGGACATTAGGACATTAGGAATATAGAGACAGTAAAAAGCCACATGGGCCTATCGAGACTGTCCCAGTCAACCCACTACCCAAACATGCTCATGCCCATCTACAAAGCACACTAGGGCTTGTCAATTTGTTGTAACTACAAATCCACCAATTTGGCTTAGTCAAACTAATGATATATAAATATGATACCCAAACCATTCCACATCCAATAATAAACTAAGTTATGGTCAC
>JABUQX010002412.1:0-7500 GCA_015478945.1 Trachelipus rathkii | reverse complement strand
GAATTTGGGAAGAAACTAACATAAATAGTGTATTAATGATTAATTTAAAGACAGAGAGTAAAACCTTGGAAAAGGAAATAAAATCTACTAATAGTATACTAAGCCGTGGGTTGAGAAAAGATATATCATCTATAAGAGAAATGAAAGAAAAAAAAAGAAAATATGTGAAACAGGTATGAAAGGAAATGAGATATTGGAATATGTAACAGATGAAGAGAGAAAAGATTAAAAATAAAAGAAGAAAGAAAAGGATATAAGATTGATTAAGGGGAGACTTAATAGCAAAATCTCAACTATTCCAAACCGATATAAGTAAATGTTTTTTTGATGAACAACTATGATATCTTTAATTTTATGAAAAAAACAAACAAAAAAACTGTTCGTTTTTGAACAGTTTTAAGGTGAAGAGAGGAATTTTTTTTTTTCTGGAATTTCCACAAAAACTGAACCATAAAACTTTAATTTTCAAAGGATATAATCAATTTTTTGCCACTAAAATACTTCCAAATTTAGTGTGGTAATAAATTTTAGTTAGACACCTTATTAAAATTTGTTTTTAAAAAAAAAATTTACAATCTCTGAAAAGTACTTTCAAAATTTTTGAACAGAGAATAGTCAACCATGGCTGACACCACCTTACGTTCTACCAAAACATTTAATATAAACGTCAGTTTGTTTACACGTTTATATGTGAGCTTGGTACCAAATTTAAAGAAAATAAATCTGTTCGTTTTTTTTAATGAATTTTTTTTTATATCTCATGTAAGGAAAAAATGAAATGCTAGAAAAACACAAATAAACATTTGGAAATTTTTTCATTTTTTAGACGGCCAAAAAAAAAAAAAACTTTATTCTCAAATTTAATATAATATATTATAAATATATAAATATATATATATATATATATTATATATAATATATATATATATATATATATTATTTATATTATATATATATATATATGATAATATATTTATATATATATATATATATATATATATATATATATATATATATATATATAGGTTCCAAGCAACCTTCTATTGATTTAAATAAGTACAGTTTCAAAGCAGTGATGTTGAAGCAGGTGACTTGAAAACTGTTCCGAGATGTCTTCTTTTTTGGAGAGGCGGATCGGACTAGTGGTAGAGCCTTCTGTACATTGTCTAACGGCGACGCTGTTGTCGATGGTTCGAGTCCTGGCGCGAGTGAAATTTTTTTCGTCTTATTATTGCAAATTTCTCGCAACGAGCATGTTGTGCGCATGTCGGCGATCCTTGACTTTGGTCGGCTGCTCCTGTAACCCATGAGCACCCCTTAAAAATGCCGTGTAGCCCCAGAGGGGGTTCCAACCACCCTTCTGTGGATTTAAATATGTAGCGAGTTTCAAAGCAGTGATATCGAAGCAGGAGATTTGAAATTTTCCGAGATGCCTTCTTTTTTGGGAGGCGCATCGGACTAGTGGTAGAGCCTCCTGTACATTGTCTAACGGCGACGCTGTTGTCGATGGTTTGAGTCCTGGCGCGAGTGAAATTTTTTTTCGTCTTATTATTGCAAATTTGTTTCGCAACAAACATATTGTGGTGCATGTTCGGCCGTTTATATCGACTTTTGGTCGGTTGCTCTGTAAACACATGAACAACCTTGAGAATGCCCTGTAGCCACAGCAGGGGTTCCAATCATCCTTCTGTGGATTTAAATAAGTATCGAGTTTCAAAGCAGTGATATCGAAGCAGGAGATTTGAAAACTTTCGAGATGCCTTCTTTTCTGGGGAGGTGGATCGGACTAGTGGTAGAGCCACCTCTACATTGTCTAACGGCGACGCATTTGTCGATGGTTCGAGTCCTGTCGCGAGTGAAATTTTTTCGTCTTATTATTGCAAATTTGTCGCAACAAGCATCTTGTGCGCATGTCAGCGTTCCTTGACTTTGGTCGGTTGCTCCTGTAACCCAGGAGCACCCAGAAGAATGCCGTGTAGCCCCAGCAGAGATTCCAATCACCCTTCTGTGAATTTAAGTAAGTGTCGAGTTTCAAAGCAGTGATATCGAAGCAGGAGATTTGAAAACTTCCGAGATGCGTTCTTTTTCTAGGGAGGCGGATCGGACTAGTGGTAGAGTCTCCTGTATATTGTCTAACGGCGACGCTGTTGTCGATAGTTCGAGTCCTGGAGCGACCGAAATTATTTTTCGTCTTATTGCAAATTTGTCGTAGGAAGCATGTTGTGTGCCTGTTGTGGGTTCCTTGACCTTGGTCGTTGGTCTGTTACCCTATTGAACACCCTGAAGAATGCCGTGAGCCCCAGAAGGGGTTCCCACCATGCCTTCTGTGGGATTTTAATAAGTATCGAGCTTCAAGCAGTGAAATCGAAGCATGGAAGACTTAAAAACTGTAACGAAATACTTTTTTTTCTTGGGTATCGGATCAGACTAGTGGTTTAACCACTTGTACATTGTCTAACAGCGACGCTGTTGTCGATGGTTCGAGTTCTGGCGTGAGTGGAATTTTTCTTCGTCTTATTAATGCAAATTTGTCGCAACAAGCATGTTGTGCCCATATCGGCGTGGCCTGACTTTGATTGGTTGCTCCTGTAACACGGGAGCAAACTAGCAGAATGCCGTTTAGCCCCAGCAGGGGTTCCAACCACCCTTCTATTGATTTGAATACATATTGAGTTTCAAAGCAATGATATCGAAGCAAGAAATTTGTAAAACTTCCGAGAGTCTTCTTTTTTGGGAGGCGCGATCGCATAGTGGTAGAGCCCCTGTACATTGGTCTAACAGTGACGCTGTTGTCGAATTAGTTCGAGTCTGTTGCGCGCAGTGAAATTTTTCTTCGTCCTATTATTGCAAATTTGTCGCAACAAGCATGTTGTGCCCATGTCGGCGTTCTTTGACTTTGGTCGGTTGCTCCTGTAACCCAGGAGCACCCCAGAAGAATGCCGTGTAGCCCAAGCAGGGGTTCCAACCACCCTTCTATGGATTTAAATAAGTATCGAGTTTCAAAGCAGTGATATCGAAGCAGGAAACTTAAAAACTGTAAAGAGATACCTTATTTTTTTGTGGTGTCGGATCGGACTAGTGGTGGAACTTCCTGTACATTGTCTAACGGTGACGCTGTTGTTGACGGTTCGAGTCCTGGCGCGAGGTGAAATTTTTCTTTTTCTTATTATTTGCAAATTTATCGCAACAAGAATGATGTTAAAATGTCGGCGTGGCCTGACTTTGGTTGGTTGCTCCATTAACACGGGAAAAACTAGCAGAATGCTGTGTAGCCCCAGTAGGGGGTTAAAAGCACCCTTCTATGGACTTAAATAAGTACCGTTTCAAAGCAGTGATATCGAAGCAGGAGACTTGAAAACTGCTCCGAGATACCTTCTTTTTCTGGAGTGGCAGATCGGACTAGTGGTAGAGCCTCCTGTACATTGTCTAACGGCGACGCTGTTGTCGATGGTTTGAGTCCTGGCGCGAGTGAAATTTTTCATCGTCTTATTATTGCAAATTTATCGCAACAAGCATCTTGTGCCCATGTCGGCGTGGCTTGACTTTGGTTGGTTGCTCCTTTAACCCAGGAGCAACCCATCAAAATGCCGTGTAGCCCCAGCAGAAGTTCTATATCTATACTTTATATCTGTACCTCTTATTCCAGACCATAGTCTCACTACTATACATTAGCACAGGTAATAGCATACCGTCATGTAAGACCCTAGCACACTCAAGACTTATTCCCTTTGCATCCACTAAGGATTTAATTGCACCAGCCATCTTCCTTCCATTCACAACTTTCATACTACATTCTGCATCATCCGTTCCCTTTTCATCCACCATATATCCTAAATATTTTAACTCAGACATTTGTTCCAGCTGCTCACCATCTAACATAACTTTACACAGAGAACTATCCTCACTCAAAACCATAACCTTACTCTATTCTACGTTTACTTTCAAACCCCTCCTTTTACACATCTGCCAAATCTCTCTCTACTAATCCCCTCAAAGCTATTTCAGATTCGCCACACTAAACTAAATCATCCGCATATAATAGGGTAGGGCACACTCCACTCTTTTATTCTCCATTACATCTAACACCATCCCTTGCTACCTCACCCAACCTCTGATTCTCTTAATAACAAAAACTTTATATATATATATATATATATATATAATATATATATATATATATTATATATATATATATATATATATATATATATATAATATATTATATATATATATATATATATATATATATATATATATTTTTTTTCATCAATCAATTTAAGCCTTTGATATATTTCTTTTACAACCCCAAAAGAAAAATAATTATTATTTTTCTCCGGCTCCGGCTCCAACTCCGACTACAGTTTCTGCACTGTTTGAGAATTGTGCAGTACTTTCTGGCAATAAATTTTTCACGTACAAAAATATTTTTTGAAAAAATTTATGCCCAGAATCCGGTTCCGTTTCATACTCCGGCTGCGGCTCCAGATCCGGCGCCGGATCCGACTTAGGATCTGCAATATTTGAAAATTGTTTTGCACTTCTTCTGGCAATAAACTTTTCACAAACAAAATATGTATAGAACAAAATTACACTCAGAATCCGTCTCCGTTCCGACCCGGATCCGGATCCAACTAAGGTTTCTGCACTTTTTGAAACATTGTTCAGCACGTCTTCTGGCAATAAATTTTTCATCTAAAAACTTTTCTTGAAAAAATTATAAACAGTATCAGGGCTTAACTCGGCTCCGGTTCCGACTCCGATCCGGATCAGACTAAGGTTTTTGCTATTTGAAAATTAGTCAGCAAGTCTTCTAGCAATACATTTTTCAACTAAAAAATATTTCTTGAAAAAAATTTATGAACAGGATCCGGCTCCGACTCCGGCTCCGACTCCGGCTCCGGATCCGGATCCATCAAAGGGTTCCTGCACTACTTGAAAATTGTTCAGCACATCTTCTTTCAATAAATTTTTCACCTAAAAAATATTTCTTTAAAAAAATCAACCCAGGCCCCGACTCGGTTCGGCTCTGGGTTTGGCTCTGGATTCCGGCTCCGGATCGGACTAGAGGTTTCTGTAATAATTGAAAATTTGTTTCAGCACGTCTTTGGCAATACATTTTCGCCTAAAAGATATTTTTGAAAGAAATTAATACCCAGGATCCGGCTCCGGCTCCGGCTCCGGCTCCGGCTCCGGCTCCGGCTCCGGCTCCGACACCGGCTCCGAGTTCGGCTTCGGCTTCGGATCTGACTAAGGTTTCTGCACTATTTGAAAATTGTTCAGCACGTCTTCTATCAATAAATTTTTCACAAAAAAAAATATTTATTTTTTTCGAAAAAAATCATACTCCGGCTCCGACTTCGACTCCGGCTCCGACTCCGAATCCGGATCCGATTAAGGATTCTGCACTATTTGAAAATTGTTCAGCAAGTCTTCTGGAATAAATTATTCATCTAAGAAAATTATCTCTTGAAAAAATTTATACCAAGGATAAGGCTCCGAATCTGGATCCGGATCCGGAACCGACTAAGGTTTCTGCACTATTTGAAATTTGTTCAGTACGTTTTCTGGCATTAAATTTTTCACCTAAAAAAATATTTTTTGAAAAAAATTCATACCCAGGCTCCGGCTCTGACTCCAGCTCCGGCTCCTACTCCAGCTCCGACTTCACTTTCGGCTCCGGATCTGACTAAGGTTTCTGAACTATTTGAAAATTGTTCAGTACGTCTTCTGGCAATAAAGTTTTCACCTAAAAATATATTTTTTAAAAATTCATACCCAGGATCCGGATCCGACTAAGGTTTCTGAACTATTTGAAAATTGTTCAGCACGTCTTCTATCAATAAAATTTTCACCTAAAAAAAATATTTTTCGAAAAAATCATACTCTGGCTCCGACTCCATCTCCGACTTTGAATCCGGCTCCGGCTCCGACTCTAAATCCGGATCCGATTAAGGATTCTGCACTATTTGAAAATTGTTCAGCAAGTCTTCTGGCATTCTGGCAATAAATTTTTCATCTAAGAAAATTATTTCTTGAAAAAATTTATACCCAGGATCCGTCTCCGAATCCGGATCCGGACCTGACTAAGGTTTCTGCACTATTTGAAAATTGTTCAGTGCGTCTTCTGGCATTAAATTTTTCACCTAAAAAAATATTTTTGAAAAAAATTCATACCCAGGTTCCGGCTCCGGCTCCGGCTCCGGCTCCGGCTCCGGCTCCAGATCTGAAAATTTATACTATTGCGCCGGCTCTGACTCTGGCTACGACTTCGACTCCGGCTCCGACTCCGGATCCGGATCCGACTAAGAATCTGCACTATTTTGAAACCTGTTTAAGCACGTCTTCTGGTCAAACAAATTTTTCATCTAAAAAAATTTTCTTAAAAAAATTATACCCAGAATCCGGCTCCGAATCCGGCTCCCGCTCCGGATCCGGATCCAACTAAGGTTTCTGCACTATTTGAAAATTGTTCAGCACTTCTTCTGGCAATAAATTTTTCACCTAAAAATATTTTTCGAAAAAAAATCAAACTACGGCACCGGCTCTGACTTCGGCTCCCACTTCGACTCCGGCTCCGACTCCGGATCCGGATCCGACTAAGGATTTTGCACTATTTGAAAATTGTTCAGTACGTCTTCTGGCATTAAATTTTTCACCTAAAAAAATATTTTTTTGAAAAAAATTCATACCCAGGCTCCGGCTCCGGCTCCGGCTCCGGCTCCGGCTCCGGCTCCGGCTCCGGCTCCGGCTTCAGCTCCGGCTCCGGCTCACGGCTCCGACTTCCACTTCACCTTCGGTCCCGGATCTTACTTAAGTTTCTTACGTATTTTTTAAATTGTTCAGTAACTCTTCTGCATAAATTTTCATTTCAATCAAAATATATTTTTAGAAAAAAAATTCATACCCAGGATCCGGCTCCGGCTCCAGATCCGGCTCCAGCTCCGGCTCCGGCTCCGGCTCCGGCTCCGGCTCCGGCTCCGGCTCCGGCTCCAACTTCGAGCTTCAGCTCTGGATCCGAATAAGGTTTCTGAACTAATTTTTGAAAATTTCAGCAGATCTTCTAAAAAAATATTCTTCGAAAAAAAATCATACTCCTGCTCCGGCTCTGACTTCGGATCCGGATCCGGATCCAACTAAGGATTCTGTACTATTTGAAAATTGTTCAGCACATCTTCGCCAATAAATTTTTCATCTAAAAAAATTATTTCCTGAAAAAAATATTACCCAGGCTCCGGCTCCGGCTCCGGCTTCGGCTCCTTTCCGGCTCCGGCTCCGGTTCCGGCTCCGGTTCCAGCTATATATTTGACTGAGTAAAATCCGAAGAATGAGCTAGAGGTTGAGAATATGAAAAAAAAAAATAGATTTTCTATAATTATAAATAAAACATTTTTTTATCCTAAACCTGGAATTGCAATTTTGACTGGAATTGAAATTTTTTAGTTCGACACCTCTCTAAATAAATTTCTGTATCTAAAAAACTATTTAGAATTTTTAAAATTT
>JABUQX010002411.1:17500-19172 GCA_015478945.1 Trachelipus rathkii | reverse complement strand
GTTGACTCTGTCACTTCATCTAAGTCCAGGATCTTAATAGATCCCTACCCCCTTTTCCCTGGGATGCCTTAAAACAGAACGACTCCCAACCTATGAACGTTAGATACACACACTTCTTCTGCATCGATATTTCCTTTTGTTCCCATTCCCTTATGGAATCGTTTTACCTGCGTCCCGCTTTGCATTATTTTATTCGCAGCGATCATTACCCAAAGCATTAAATGAGCTTGTTCCAAGCCCAATGCAAAAACCCAACTCCAGCTGGCGTTATGACCGAGCGGAGTGGGCTCCTTTTTATCAGGCCACAGCTATCCCTCTTTCTCCTTTCAATAAACGATTTCCGACTGTTGATGATGCCTTTTGCTTCTTCCAGAGAGTAGTCATCTCTGCGGCGGAAGCTTGCATCCCGCAGTCTTCCTCAGGCGGGCGGTCGGCAGCCCCTTGGTGGTCCCAAGAGTGCGCACAAGCCAACCGAGAGAAGAAGAGACTCTACAGGCAGTATAAAGGGACCCGCACCACCCCAAACATGATTATTTATAAAGCAGCCGCAGCGAGATCTCGGCGAATTAATCGTCAAGCGCGTAAACAATGTTTTCGAACTTGCATATCGACTGTCAGCTCCACAACTCCCCTTCCTTTGGTGTGGAAGGTTGCACAGAGAATGTCTCGTCGCTCCAATAACTCCTCACCCACCAGTCCTCCGTTATGGGCCTGATAGAACAGCATTTGTTGCACATGCTTTATGCTATGGCTTTGCTAGGTTATAGCTTTGCTAACCATTCGAGTTCGTCCCGCTATACTGAAGCCTTTCAAAGACTGAGAACTGACACAGCACTGCCAGACTTTTCAACAGCGAAAGGGGAAGATCATTCCTACAACCGTCTTTTTGCACTTGCAGAGTATCGAGCTGCACTGGCGAGTAGCAGAGACGGTGCTCTTGGTCCAGACATGATTTCGTATATCATGCTCCGTCATATACATCCCTCGGCGTCAGCATTTTTGCTGGGTCTGTGTAACGGAATCTGGATCGAATCCTCTTTTCCATCTATGACTACAGCTTTTGTAATTTCCATTCCCATACCTGGGAAGGATCCGACTTCCGTGGGAAATAACCCAAAGACCAATCTCACTGAACCTGCCATACCTGTAAATTATGGAGAAATGCGTTTCAGGACCGCCTTTCTCCTGTTCTGGAGAGTCGCCAAGCCTTTTCAAACTTCCAGTTTGGCTTCTGCAAAAATCGTTCGACCGCGGACCCTTGTTAAAACAGACAAAAACATTCGGGAAGCGTTATCAACTGTGGGATGGTTCTGGTGTCTTCTTTGACCTTGGCAAAAAGCTTATGATACAACGTTGAGAAATGGGTTCTTCCTATAAACTCCATTCGCTCGGTTTTCGCGGACAAACTCCCTCTTTTCATAAAATGTCTTTTTTGTCAAACAGATCCATCCAAGTTCGGTTCTCTTCTATTCTGTCACGCCACTTACTCTGGATGAAGGCGTTCCGCAGGTAGTGTTCTAAGTGTACTACTATTTGCTCTTGGATAAATGACATTGTTACTTCTATCCCAGCCGACGGTCAATTTTTCTCTCTATGTGATGACCTTGTTATATATAGCCGGTGCCAAGCTGCCTTTTATGGAATAACAAGTTCAACTAGCCATTGAGAATCT
>JABUQX010002411.1:0-15000 GCA_015478945.1 Trachelipus rathkii | reverse complement strand
GCTCCTATGCTGAATCTCCCTTGGCGCTACCACTTAGACCTCCTCAGCAAACAAATAGACAGGAAGAATTATTAAGCAAAGCCGTGCAAACATCCACAATTCTCGACACAAATCATGCAAATAAATAAAATAAAGGGTGAGAATATGTAATATGCAAGCGTTTAATAGTGCAGCAAAATTCAATGAAAAGTAAAGTAATTACCTAACTAAACCCTTTTTATTTCCTTTATGACCTAAGAAATTTTAATCAACTTTTTATGGAGGGCTTAAGAAAAACTTATTACTTTTTAATCCTTTACTTAAAATTCCTCATGTATATACATATTAATTTAGATAAGCTTAATTAGTTTTTAAGTTAATAAAATGTTTAGAAGTTTATAAAATGTTATGTTTTTAATTATTCTTTTAGATTCTTCTTTATTTTTATGTTTTTAGGTATTTTTAGAGGTTCTTTTAATTAATCTTTTTGTAGCACTTGGCTGGTAAACAGTAAGGTTTTAAGTCTTTTTAAGTATTTAATTAGCTCCAGGCTGGTAACGACGCGTGATTCTTTTTCTATAATTAATAGTTCTAAACACTCTTGCAGGTCCTCTCACGTCACTCGAGAAGCAAGCATTGCGCAATTACACCATACACGATAAACGCTGTTAAACTAATGAATCTTTTACTTTGACAATCAGTTACATTCGTGAATATCTTTAGATAATAATATAAATGTTATTTGAAAAATGTGACAACTTTGTAACAATTTAGCGGCTTTTTCTTATTATTATGATGAGCTCCTGAGCTCGTGTCCCACTGCTGACATTTAAGAAGAGCTCCTTAGCCCGTGTTTTAAGGAGATAAGTTCAATGGGCTCCCTAATCCTTCTCATTTGACGATAGACACAATGAGCTCCTGAGCCCGTGTTGAAAGTTGATATCAAAAATGAGCTCCGTAGCCCGAGCCTAAAATGAAAGAAAAGTATGTGTAAGAGTGTGTATAGAATGTAGCTGTTTTTGTAATTAAATAAAGTTTTATTTTACTTTCATATTTTATCATTTACTTATCTATTATATGCGTTAATAATTCTTTACATACCTCCAGAACTTGCTGGAGGAAACGTCTTGTAGAAATTATTCCTTCAAAAGATGGGAACTAAAACAAAAAGAAATGTCTCATTAATTCCTTTTATTTCTTTAGTTGGGTTAGCATTACCTACATTATTTTATTCACAATTTAATAATTTATCCATCCATAAACGCAATTTCTTTAATAATATTATAATATATATATTCTGATATAAATATGAACTTACTTGAACATGGAAATATAAGTGAAAACAATTATCTTCAAGGTTGAGATATCAATCTTAGCACTTCTCATACTATATATACATCCAAATATAGAGAATTTCCAGAGATACTTTTTAACTTACAAATGGAACATGTAAAACTTAAATATAGAAAAACAGAGTTATTATTACTTTAATTATTCAATTTAGATAATAGAGTCCATTGACGTATATAAATAAATTCCATTGATTATACTGTAAATTAGAGATGAAAATTTTGGTTATTACATTCCTCCCCGCCCGTTATAACCAGATGGGAAGAAGTTATGACGGGAAGAGTATCATGCAATTCCTAGCGTTAATAACCAAAATTGTTTCATGACTTAAGAGCAGTTACTTCTATTTGATCATTGGTCAACTTTAATTTTAAGCACCAAATAAATAAATAACTAAAGTTTTATATCTAGACTAGACCCTAATGGCTATTCTTATCAATTTCAATTAATTAAAAGAGAGTATCCCTTCACCAATCTTAAAAACATATGTACACTTCTAAATTTCAGCCATAACCACTGTACAAAAAGTCAATGGTAAATGCAACCTTCCCATAACTCCTTCATAACTAGGTCCACTAACGTTATCATTGGCCATCTCTGGGTACGTCTTATAGAAAGTAGCGAAAGGCATTAAGCCATATACCAATTTTCCGGTCGCAAACCGATAATATCAGTTAAAACCCCCGAATCCTTCAATATAGAATAAAATTTCTTTTTAGCCGATTTTTTTATAATAACGCCTAACAATTGGATTTCCTCTCGGGAACTATTTTTAGACGAACTAGTTAGTGACTGCTTGTCGCTCTTTACTATGAACGTATTATAATTATTAGGCGCGGGTAACTTTGTCTTAGCATAAAAAGAAGAATTGTCTCTATTAAAGACCACAGGAAAACTATAGATACTTTAAATCAACTTGTTTGAAACGTTAGCAATTTATCAACTTGGTTTGAAACGCTAACAATTTTTAATCAACTTGTGTGAGTATATTTTGTTAAAATTTACCATAAGCGCATTCAGGAAATTAAGCATGTTATTACATATTTCATTATTCTCTACATTCATTATATTTATTGCATCAATTACAGGTGACGTGCTTTTTCCACTATACTTTTAACCGGGTCATTTTTAATATTTACAGTGTTCGTTTGAATGGGCAATTATAAACTATGTTTCCTACTCGTTTACAAATGATACATTTATCAGAAACAAAATACATTCACTTGAACAGACCTCTTTTTCTACAGAGACAATAGCAGCGAAAACGGCAATATCATATATTCAGTGTCCTATTCTTACAGTTAATTACACGAGTTGAAAATTGAGTGAGTTTATCATTATGAAAGAATTCTAAATACAATCTACGTTATGTGGATATTATAACGGTCAACGAAATGCCAGCTAGAGATACATTAGCTGTTTTGTGTTTAGATGAAAATCTTTTTGAGGACCTTTGATCGACTAATAGAAAATTATCTGGTTTGTAGTAATCTTTGAACAGTAAATCTGCCAGCTGCAGAATAAATTCATTCCATCTGTCCACCAAGTCTACCTATACATAGTATTTTGTTTTAATACATCATTTATAGGAGAATCACATAAACTGAGTAAGGATGTACGTAATCTGAGATACATTGGTCCTACACTGACAGTCTGAAAACCAATACGAGTGAATTTTTTATCAATACGAACCAGATAGCCTTAGTGCAAAGATGGCACCATAAAGATGCCGGGATCCTTCATTCATGAAACTTCCCTACTGCAACTGCTAGTATTATTGAGGAAGCGTTTTCACATGGAGTGTTAGAGGAAAAACCTCTCAATAGAAAGCTAGAAAACCAGAATGTACAGAACCAAGAAAAAAAAAGGAAAAGTAGCTTATAGTAGACCAAGTAGTAAGAAAATATTTCTGTACTGTTATGGAAAAAACTTGGGGGTTAACCAAACATAATAAAAAGAATAATATAATAATTGTGATAATACTGAGTCGGTATAATAGTTATTAGAATAATGGGAGATAATTAACTAAATAAAAATAGGAAGAAAAAAACTTGCATTTGAAAATAAAGCAAACCCAAATTAATTTAAACACTGGTGTGTGCATTTAAAAGGATGAGCATCCACTCTAAAGGACCATAGCTTCAGCTCCTATGCTGAATCTCCCTTGGCGCTACCACTTAGACCTCCTCAGCAAACAAATAGACAGGAAGAATTATTAAGCAAAGCCGTGCAGATATCCACAATTCTTGACACAAACCGGGAAAATAAATAAAATAAAGGGTGAGAATATGTAATATGCAAGCGATTTAATAGGGCATCATCGCCGCAATCAATAGAGTAGGAATAATGAGTGATTGAATGTAATCCGATAACTACCTTTTCCTTATTACGATCGATTCTAGTAATTTTTGATTCAATGAACACCAATGTAATCATTTTTAATCTAGATAAGCTTAATTAGATTATTATTGGTTAGGACTGTGTAATTGTGGTTAAGAGGGGTGTGCACCCCAACTTCTTAATCACTTTTTTATACTTTTAGAGGTTCTTTTAATTAATCTTTTTGTAGCACTTGGCTGGTAAACAGTAAGGTTTTAAGTCTTTTTAAGTATTTAATTAGCTCCAGGCTGGTAACGAACGCGTGATTCTTTTTCTATAATTAATAGTTCTCCTAAACACTCTTGCAGGTCCTCTCACGTCACTCGAGAAGCAAGCATTGCGCAATTACACCATACACGATAAACATATTTAAACTAATGGGTCTTTCACTTTGACAATAAGTTAAATTCGTTAATATATTTAGATAATATAAATGTTATTTGAAAAATGTGACAACTTTGTAACAATTTAGCGGCTTTTTCTTATTATTATGATGAGCTCCTGAGCTCGTGTCTTACTGCTGACATTTAAGAAGAGCTCCTTAGCCCGTGTTTTAAGGAGATAAGTTCAATGGGCTCCTTAACCCTTCTTATTTGACGATAGAGACAATGAGCTCCTGAGCCCGTGTCTAAAGTTGATATTAAAGATGAGCTCCGTAGCTCATTCTAAAGGTTGATATTAAAGATGAGCTCCGTAGCTCGTTCCTAAAAGTGAAAGAAAAGTATGTATAAGAGAGTGTATAGAATGTAATTGTTTTTGTAATTCAATAAAGTTTTATTTTACTTTCATATTTTATCATTTACTTATCTATTATATGCGTTAATAATTCTTTACATACCTCCAGAACTTGCTGGAGGAAACGTCTTGTAGAAATTATTCCTTCAAAAGATGGGAACTAAAACAAAAAGAAATGTCTCATTAATTCCTTTTATTTCTTTAGTTGGGTTAGCATTACCTACATTATTTTATTCACAATTTAATAATTTATCCATCCATAAACGCAATTTCTTTAATAATATTATAAATATATATTCTATATAAATATAATACTGATTATGAATATAAGTGAAAGACAAAGATCTGTCAAGTTGAATACATCTTAGCACGTTCTCATACATATAACATCCAAATATAGAGAATCCAGAGATACTTTTAACTTCAAATGAACGTGTATGACTTGAATAGAAAAGACATGTTATTATTACTTAATTATGATGTCAATTAAGTAATAAGCCAAAATATTATTTGCAATGCTTATGATGCAATAATAGATGTAAATTTTGTGTTATAATATATTTATCTATAATATATAAAATATATATATAATATAATAATATATATATATATATATATATATATAATATAATTTATAAGATATATATATATATCTGTATATATAAATAATATATATATATATATAATATATATATTATATATAATAATAATTAATTAATTAGTATATATAATATATAATATATATAAATATATAAAATATTAATATATATATATCGAATAATTTTAATTTTTACATATAATTTTTTCAACAGGAGATAAAATAATTTTTTAAACTATGTTTAAATCAGTCAGAAAATTTTAATTTATAATGTTTTTATTTTTTTTAATATTTACAGCAATTATTCTGATTTTTTTTTTTGAAAAACCCAAATTGCAAAATAGCATTTTTTTTTAAAATACCCCGTGGTTTTTTCGGTCTCCACTCATGCCAACCGCTGCATTAAATTAATGAGCAGCAGTGACGTTTATATACATACAATGCCTTAACCGTTTATTATTTTAGCCCTGACCGAAAAAAGTGAGTCTAAATATATGAAAATAATAATAATTAAATATATATATATAATATATATATATATAATATATATATATGTATATAATATATAGTATATATATATTATATATATATATAAATTATATATATAAATATAGAATATATATAGTGCTGTTACATAAAAAAAAACAACTTTCATGTTCTGTTTTACTTTTGAACTACCTTACATATCAGACTTTATAATAATTTCGGCAGCAGAAAAAAAACATTTTAGGTTTTACGTATGCTTCAATAACTTTTATAATTATTTAGACCAAAAAAAAAAAAAAACCCTCAAACACAATAAAAAACCCAAATGTAAAATAATAGAAAACCCTCTACCAAAACACTCCTAATGACATAGCTCAGTTCTTATACAAGGGAGAAGGCCTAAACAAGACAGCTATTAGTAGACTTTTACAGGAATTATTACGGACGTTTTTCATATAAAATAAACATTTTTTATTTACCGTAATTGTTTCTCATTTGTTATGATAATGTTGTGTATCAGAAATTGGCTACTGAAGCAAACTCCCCTCCCTCCAAATCCTTAATAGATTTGGCATCTTATACCCTCATTGAATAGTTTTAAACCCCCCACACCCCCCTGAATATGACGAAGGGGACAAGCCGAGCCACGTAAAACGCGTTGATCGTTTGCTAAAAGCCTCCAAAGTGAAAACGACACGCTCGCAATACGAATTCACTTCTGCTCACCTCAAAAACCCATATAGCCAACACCAAGCTCTCTTGTGCTCACAAATAAAAAAATCATAGAGTGCATTTAGAAAGGGTAGGGTTCCCAATTCAATACTAAACCATGTAAATATTAATCCATCATAAACCATGAATTGATTCAGCTATATATTATTATAAACTAACTGATACCATATGTATTCCTGGACATTGACGATATACCATGCTAGAGCATTTTAAAAAGTGGGTTGACTACAAACAAACCATGGTAGATCCACCAATGTTGTAAAACATTAGCAATCAAACCCCCTTATACCTAAAACATAGAACCACCTGACTCGGTATTTTCTATAGTAGGATAGCTTGCTAAATACTAGAAATTATACGCTGCAGGATCACGTGACCAGTCCTTCTAGCACATTATGAAATGTGATTAACGATAAGAGATATATATATAATATATAATAATATATATATATATATATATATATATATATATATATATAGAATATATATATATATTATATATAATATATATTAGTGATCACCGATACCTATGATCTATCGGTATCGTTCGATTTTTTTTCGGTATCGGTATCGGGAATTTTGTGAGTAGTAGTATCGATATCGGTAAAATTTTGCCGATACCTTTAACCGATACCACACATTTTGCGTCTTAAATTGATTTCGATATATATATAATATATAGATAATATAATATAAATAATAATAATAAATTATATATAATATAATATATAATATTATAAAATAAATATATATCACGTACCATGTCCCGCATTGCTCAAGGTGTGTGTAGTTGAAAGTTGAGATTAATCAACACCAGTCACGTGAAAGCTAGATTTGATAGAAGGTTTTCATTCTCTTCGTACTATAGCAATTGCGGGAAAACTTACATCTCTAGTTTTGACACTTCTTTAATTTAAAATTTCTCAATGACTCACGATTCGAGAAAGGTAGCTTCACCCTTTCTAGAAAATAAAGTTGAATTTTCTTCTTAAATTTTGCTTTAATATATATATATATATATATACGTATATTATATAAGATAATAAATATATATATATAAATTAATATATAATTATATATATATATAATATAATAAATATAATAAATATAATATATAGATTATTATATATATATATCCGCAAACTTGTTTGATAGTTTCCCTATCTATCTGATCCTACTGTATTTTAATAGGCGTGTTTTTGCATTTGCTTGCAACGTAAGGAAATGCATCGAGTTGCGTCGTTTTTGTTTTTGGTTAAACAGCGTAAAGCAGTAAAAAGCTACCAACGTAAAGAATTTCCTTAATTTATAAGATTCTATTTCCCGTTGTTGCCAAAATTTAGCACTTTTCTTCAAAGCAATGGTTAAACCAAAAAAATGACGGCGTAGAAATTTCTAAAAAATGGGATGAATATTCATTCAATTAAAATCAGCTTTAAATCTAATTCTTCCAAATCGATAAATCCATTTCACATAGTGATAAATTTTTTTTAATATAAACCAAATTTGTTTTTTTTTAGTTCTGTTATCCCCCATCACAACCATCCATCACAACAGCTGATTTCAAGTGTTGTAAGCAAAAGTAAACCTCTTAAGAAATCGTGTTCGTTTTGCACGAAATTCATCATAGACAAGCCAGACAGGAATGCCAAAGACTTAGAATAAGTGTAGGTTTAAGGGTTTTATATAATAAAGATTCCAATTTTTAAGTTCTTCACTAACGAAGCATTTGAAGAATTAGAGCAATTCTTGAAAATATACCGGTGCCTATTGAGTCATAGGACTGAACAGCTAAATTCTCTGGAAAGATGGGACTGGGAGATTAGTTTGAAAGAAAATCCATTGTTTTGAAGCTCGCATCTTAGTTTAGGAAAGTTGACCAATATCGATGTATACAGTTGGCACATATTTGTTAAACAAGATGGTGACCTCTCAAGTTCATGGGGATTGCTTCTTTAATCTTAAAGAACTGCCAATTGAGTTTTTGTAAATAAAAAAATATTAAGAAACTTCATTGTGGAAATTTTTGGTTTAAGATGTTTCTAATCTGAAAATGAAAACTTTCGAAAGGCTGTCCAATTGAGGGGACAGACGAGGCATAAGTTAGGAACATCATATGCAGTAGTTAGTTTTAGGGTTATAAGTGTTACGAGAAACGAGTAAACAAGTTTATCAAATAGGTTAGAAAAAGTTTGAGGGATAAAGGCTAAACTAGAAAATTTTAAGAGAAAGGTATTTCTTCCATGGAAAAACTTTCCAATTCAGGAACAAAGTAACAAAAGCTTAGCGGATCTTACATTTAACTATCTATTCTCTGTATTCCACAATATCTCGCCAAACTTTCATTTCAAAACCTCAACTCTTTTTTTTTTCATTTTGAGTTTAATGCCACTTCTCACATCCATACAGAATAGTTGGAACAAATATAAACTCGAACAACTTCATTTTTACGTGCTGTGAAATTTCCCATTCTTTCCATAATCTCTAAGTATTTACTACTCTTCACCGCTTGCAACATACATGATTCAATCTTTCTTTCATTCCTGCCGAATTGCCCCAATATCCTGTTCTTAAGTATTTCTAAAACCTATAGTCTCTGCTAGCTTTTCCCCATTCACCTTTATGGTATCCAACTGAGAATCGTTTCCTTGGGTTTTGCACTAATTTCTCACTTAATTTAGTTGAATTAATTTTAATCCTTCCCTTGGGCACACCGTTCTTAAAATGAAGCATAAAATCACGCAATTTTTCCTTTGTATCGGCAATCAACCACAAATCTCGTCGCAAAATATGACGCTTATCTCCCCAATTACTGTCATTCATAGCAGCTCCTTCCCAAATCATCCATATCAAACTACCTATCCTAATAAAGATATTAAACAACCATGGGGAACATAGCACAACCTTGTTTCAGACCCACTCCTATTTAAAACCACTCCTTTCCGGTTAATCCTAACACACCCTCTATTGTTCTGTGTAAAATGCTTTAATCCCTTTTAATAGCAAACCATTTATTCCATAAACTTTCTAATACTCTCCACAACTCCCTCTTTGCACTCTATCACTAGCCTTTTCCAAATCAGAAGCATGAAAAAACGTCTTCTTCATTTCGAAATTCTCTGCCCAGCATCTCAAGAAATTCCTGATCGCACACATCCTCGACCCATCCCTAAACCACATTGTTCCGCTCCAATTTTTTATCTGTAATATATTCATCATATGATTCGTCAATATTTACCACAACACTCAATAACTTATTCCCCTATAACTAGAACACTCCTTTTTGTCCACTTACCCTTAGTAAATTGGTATACAGATCAGGAATCTTCGCCAATCCTGTGTTTACCTCGCCACCATTCCAGCAAACATGATAATGTATTCATCCAGCCACTCCACAAACAATGTTATCCTCCCTTCCAACACTCTACTTGTAAGCATCATAACCCAAAGATTTCCTGTCCTTTTGACCTTTCCAAAGCATTCACTATTCATCGCTTGTAATATGCCACATTTACATTTTCTAGACTTCTTCCCACCGTGCTATTATTTTTATTATTATATTATTGTATTATATATATATTATTATTATTATAATTATAATTATATAATATTATTTATAGATATTATTATTAATATAATTATATATTATATTATATTATTATTATTATTATTATTATTATATATTATATAATATAAATTTTTTTATAATATAATATAATATATATATATATATATATATATAAATATAAATATATAAATATATTTTATCATTTATTTTTATTGTGTTAATATAACGGGTACAACTATAATTATTTTTCTACTTTAGGACACAAAAAAATTTGAACCGCGTGTAGAGAATAGTATGAATTATATAATTATATATAAATAATATATATATATATATTATATATATAACTATATATATTTTATATATAAAATATATATTACCATATTTCTTAAATTTTTCGGTATCGAGTATTATCGGCAAAAAAAAAAAAAAAAAAAAAAAAAAAATTAGTATCGTATCCGGTATAATATCGGCGATACTTGTATCGGTATCGGTATGGATGAAATTTTGTATCGGTGAACACTATATAGTAATAATATATATAATATATATATAATATATATAATATTATAATATAGATATATATATATATATATATATATATATATATAGTATTATAATATATATAAATATAATATATATATATATATTTTAATATAATAATATTATATATACATATATTATAATATAATATTATAATATATATATATATATATATATATATATATATATATATAGTATATATATAATAATAATATATAATACTAATAATGTTAAAATATACATGTTTTTTTTTGTTACAAGTGGGTTTTTTTTGCTGCCAACATTTTTGGGTAAATCTTAGTAATAGGTGCACCAAATTTTTTCGCTCTAGACATCATATTTACCGAGATATATATAAATTTTTATTTATGTAACAAAATGAGGTTTTTATGTAACAGCACAATATATACTCTTAATATAATAGATATATATATATATATAATAATAATAATAATATATATAAGAGAGATACTATAATATATATAATATATAGATATATTATATTACCGGTTATAATATAATATAAAATATATAGAAAAGATAGATAAGAGATATATATAGAAAATAATATATAGATATATAGAAGAATAGAGAAAATATTAGATATAAAAAATATATGAAATATATAGTATATAGAATAGACCATAGATTAAAGAAATAGATATTGATAATATGAGAGAGATATAAGGGTGTGGGTTTAGGTGTTATGGCAAATGATGAAGTGGTCCATAAATAAAGTGTGAAAAAAAACCAAGACTTAAGGGGTAGCAGCAGGAAAAGGGGGAGCAAGAGGTGAAGTAGTTAAAAAAAAGGTGGTGAATCAAAGGAGGGAGTAGTGAAGGGAGGTGTAAGTGAAAAAGAGGGGTAAGCCGCAAATTACAAGCCAATGTGGCAATATACACAATGAGAGGAAAGGCAGTGAGTCAGAAAATAGAATTTGAATAAGATATGATAGGATGTCAGAAAAAGGGTAATGAAAAGTCTTGTTTAAGAAGGAGAGAAGGTCGGCAGAGAGTGGTAGTGTGAAAGCAGAATCGAAATTGAACGACGAACCGGAGAGAAAGAGAAACGCAGAAAGTGAGCAACTTGAGTAGTGTGGACGAAATCTTTTTCGAGTGAAAGTTCAGATAAGAGGAAGTGAAGCGACGTGGGTGCGAGGAAGGACAGAGGGAACCGGTGGAGCTGGAGCAGGACTGGCCTACTGCCCCCCCGGCAATGAGTATATATAAACCGGGATGCACAACATAGGAAAAGCGGAAAAAAAAAAAAACAAGAGCGGAGGGATGAGGGGAGAGGGTACCCTACGTGTGAAATAACCTGAGGTGACAAAAATGACGCCCAGAGGGTCAGGGGCAACTTGGTGCACAGTCAACTGGAAGGCGAGCGCGCGAATACGACCTAGTACCTGTCACTGGAACGCTCACTCGGAATGGTACCCACGCCGCCGGAGCACCGCTTCGGCACCAAGCCCCCACGAACGAAGGTACAGAGAACCAACGAGGGCCGAGGAAGCCAGCCGAGAACCCCACGTGATACAGCCAACACAGACTGCAACAGCGCCGGCGGCAACCAACACAAAGCATGTGCAGACGGGGGACGGCAGGCAGCGCGACGCGCGACACCAACTCTGAGGAACGGATGATGACGCGTGGGGGGAAAAAAATAGGTGCGAACACACACACCGCTCCCCGTCAGAGAAAGTGTCTAGCAGCCGGCTGACCAGCTCAGGGTCGCCTGGACACCCCAAAACCACACGTTGAATGATCCCGGGGGAGCACCGATCCAACCATGCAGGCCCCCCACCAACACGAGCAAGCGAAAGCTGCGCGACCAACCCCAGCCAAAAGAGCAGTGCCAGAAGGCCCAAAATCTGACGCGTCAACGTGCCGCAATGACCAGACGGTCACAAGCCACACATGACGGTGACCTGGTCAAAGTGAAACAAACGATTAGAAATGCTAGACGCACCCACACCACCAAAAATGCTACCCGTACACCACAAGGCACGCCAGCAAAAAGTGCAACGCCTGGCGCTCGCGCCGCGCCCTCAGGCCGGGACACAACCACACACACCAAGGTCACACCACACCCGCAATGGCAGGGTGCGGGCAGCTGGTGCAGTCACAGCGACAAATCAAGGGCCCTTGCGAATCCAGCGCAGCACCGCTGCGCCGCGGCCGCAACACGGAGGCCGGACAGGGCCTGACCAAGACGTTGATGTGACAGGCGCCGAAAAGTGTGAGAAGGCCGGTGGACGGCGAGCACACCAGCTCCCAGCCGCATTCAGCATCCAGCAAAGAGAGGGGGGAGTTGGCAGCCAACCCAGAACGACCCACCCGGCCCTGGGAGCGCCCGACGACACGCAGAACAGACAGGGAAAATGTTGCGTGCCGTCCTTTCACACAGAGAGACGGCGGAAGGAGAGTAGATTGGAAGAGGGGCAGAAGAGGGCGGATGAGGACTGGGTTAAGTAGGAGATAGAAGGTGATAAGGGCTAAAAGGGGCGGAAGGAAGGGGAAAAAGAGGAACAAAAAGAAGGCGCACCAGTGAAAATGAAGACAACGGCGGGGCGGAGAGGCGGTACGTCCGGCCCGGATTAACAAGAGAAAAGAAAAAAGAAGATGAAGAATATGAAGAAGAAGATAAATGGAGGGCACCAACCAAAAGGGCGCCAGACCAACAGAACAAGGACGCACAATGCACTCCGAGAAAGCCAAGCAAGGAAGAGACGCTATGAGATGCCAGTGAATAAACGCATGACCCATCGCCTTAGAAATGACCCCAAAAGATAGATAAGATATGATATCCTACTATGCCCCAGCAAAAACAGCTAAATGGAAAGGCGATGAAGATAAAATGATGGACCGGAACCCAACCGCGAAGGGCCGCCGCCACACCAGCAGCGGCGCTGGCGGAACCCGGCGGTCCTGGCGCGAGCGCGCATCTATCAGAATGCGGAAAAAGCCTGGAACAGAACGGCAAAAAGATAGGTAGATGAATACAATGTAAAAAAATAAGTAGCCGTCCGGATAAAACCTCCTGCCCGCACGGAAAATAAGAATGAATATAATCCAAAGTGATTGGCTTAATATTCACGAAGAGAACCACCCGCGCCCACACCACCCCCACCACCCGAGCGCAGAACGCGCCCCCAAGATCGAACGCCCAAGCCAAGGCGCAGGACAGCGTAAGAGAGAGCCATACAGCCGAAGGGAACGAGGAGGTGCGAGGCGGTGGGAGCGGTCACTGGGCCGGGGGTGCAGCAGACCGGTGCGGGAGTACGGCCGACACTTCGCTTAAAATGGCCATCAGGCAGTCCCACTCCGGTTCGTAGGTTATTTACAACAGGCGGTTTCGCAACTAAATGAAAGTTATTGGTATATAAAAACATAGTGAAATTCATTAAAAAAGCAATTTAAGACACCATAAAACAAGTTGATAACTAAATCTTTTTTCTGCCTTTTTGGAAATTGCATGTTCATTGAAGAACACCAGCTTATTCCCTATATCTTGTAACTTTCATTAATACTGCCCAGATAAAGTTATGGCTGCGCTAAATATAAAGAATAGTATACATAAGAGTTAGTAAGCTATAATAATAATAAAACATTACTATTAATAAAATACTAATAGTTATATTTATATATATATATAATAGTGATTTAATTATAGTAAAATCAAGATATAAATATTAGATTTATTATATAATGTAGCCTGCGGTGGAATATTTTTCTTACGGAAATACGTAAGAATAGGCGCTCGGAACAATGGTTTGTCGGCATTGTGGCATATAAATTACCGAAAAGAGAAAAATGAGAACGTACTAAATCGACATATTAGTAAATGCCTCACCGACAAAACATGAAGGGTTTCCCCTTAATTACTTGAATAATAGTTGGCTAGTTTCCTCTGCTTGCGAATTTTAAGCACTGGTTTTCTTACGAAGAATTGTAAAGATAATAAACAAGATCGGAAGAATTGCAATAATAGCAGTTAAGTTGAATGTCATTGCAAGTAAAAAAAATCGACCATTTACTAATCTAATTTTTTCCAAATGGATCAACTCCGATCACAAATGTGACTCCAGTATTTGTAAAGTAACTATGATATCATGTTGATTTATTTTATTTCTGTTTTATGTCCAAAACCACGTTGCTCGATTCACAACAGATTGGATTCCAATTGTTGTTTTTGTTAAAAACAAAAGTAAAATCAAGCAACGAAAATCTTGTCTCGCTTGAGCGCTTAATAAATTTTAAACAGTAGTCCACATGAAATTTATAATTGAAATTCCCGCATGACCTTAACCACTGTGCCAAATAGATTTCGCAAATTTGCCAATACTTTGTTACCAGCGGTGTTTCGTAGTATTTATGAAGACGAAATGATAATACAAGAAATAGTACCTTAATTGAAAATATTAAAATTGCAGACAATATTCTCACTACTATACTTCATACTTTAGGTCCGTCAATTGGAAGAATACTTTAAAAAAAAATGAAAACTTAATCATTATAGTTGAATTAAAAAAATTGATTTTTTTTTAGTTAATCCTCGATCAAGAAAACACCGTAAAATGAACCATAATTAACATTTCCCAATAGTTCCAGAGACCATTCATCTGCCTTGA
>JABUQX010002410.1:0-60464 GCA_015478945.1 Trachelipus rathkii | reverse complement strand
GTACTGGAGAGGTCATGGGTTTCAAACCTCCAGAAAGTATAATTATATGTATAGTCGTACACAATTAAATTAAATGTCTCATATATATTCAATATAAGTACGCTGGTCTTAGATAACATTAATGGATCAATCAATTACTAAAGAGTCAACATTATCTGTAACACAGAACACCTAAGACAATACCATATACAATTAGTTATAACGTTACGAATAAAAACTACTAAACATAGACTGAAACTCTTCCTATCAACGTTAACTTCAGTATTATATATATTATTACCTTACATATTGTCAATCATATTAACATTAACACAGATGGATAACTAATATTCTCCCTTTCTTTTTTATATTATTCCAGCTCATATATCTCTAAACAATACAATAAATTTAGATAAATTTACTATATGTATATCGATGACATGGTCTGAATAACTTTTAAAACATATAGCAAACTCTTAAGCTATAGAGACGTCCCCGCGTTTTGAAATCACCCGAATATACATTGAGGAACAAAGGCTAGAATATGAGAATGCCTTAAAAAAGTGTATATTAACACACCCAGTAAAAAATATTTTAATCACAAATTACTAAACTACCTCTATTTATAATCAAGCATATTCATATACATAAAAATTCAACACGAAAGATATAATTACAATAATACATCTAATCATACCACCAAAACTAAATACTGGGTAATCGTAAACTCACAATAAGTAATATTAACTCACAAAAAACATTAAATAGATATATTAAAGTAATTACATTATCTATATAATCAATATAACTGAACCTAAATAAAATACGATATATTATGACGTATTAATAGAACCTCACACTAGAGTCAATTAATGATAGCAATTATTTAACCACAAAAAAACTGAAAATGATGATATACCGTGAAGCCAAGAATGAAAAATAATTATACCAGCACAATAACTTGTGAATAGCGATACTGAAAATAATATATAATATACCTACGTTCTCAAATATGAGATAAATATTTTTCATGTTACCATATCTACAAAGTAAAAAGTGAATAAAAAATATAGAGAAGAAATACATAGCATACTAAAGAACATAATAATAATAATAGCAAATATTACCCTAAAATAAAATATTTGTGAGCTTATATATATCATAAATATGGTAATAGATAGAGTATAACATAAATACAATAGATTCCACATAAATTAGAGTACACCAACAATTGATACCTAATAATATTAATACCAAATGCTTCTCGTGCGCGTAGAGTTTAGATTTTGACGAGAGATTTCAAACGAGGACGTTGGGCTCCAATCCTCCGTGTTAGTAGTTATCGGGTAAGTTTTATCTAACTATATCAACCTTATCAAGGGAGGTCAAGAACTCAAAATCCTATCAATCTAACGATATGAGCGAATCACGTTAACGAGTGCGCGGGGAGAGGTTCTTGATGAAAGACTGACCATTAAATCGTTTCGACTATTTCATCCTACGTGACGATTTCCGTCATGCTGAAGCTAATAATGCATAAACGGATATTAAGTGGAGAAACCATACTAGAGAGAAGATTCTTACAAACAGATAAGATCAATATAGCACTAAAATAATATACATCGTGTGTACATGTAAAATTAAACACTTCTACAGAGTTTCCAGGTAATTTTATTAATTTAACATGAAGGAGACATTGTTTGTGGTCTCTCAACAACTATTTATCTTTTACGACTCCAAAGTGCGGCTTTGTTATCACACATCATATAGATATATCAGATTTCTATTAAAGCACGGACATTAAATAATATAGGTTTTTCACAGATATAGACCACAGTATTGTATCATCATAATTCTTAACAAATCCAACGCAGTATAATGAAAATCTCACTCATAGCATGATCATTTGAGTATAATATTGATATCATAACTTAAACCGTAAAACGTGTAAGGCGCGGAGAAATTCAATATCGAGATGGTTGGAATGTTACACAGTGTTTTAAACTCTCCAAGGAGTTTAGTATTCGTAGAAGAACAATAAACATACAACTCTACTTTCTTGAAAATACGCGCACCGAGAGAAAACGGGCGCTCAAGTGTTGCACCGAGTTCTCTTTTTTTCACAAACCGTGTGAAACCCATGGAAGAGAAGAGGGTGTATGCTATCCTCTCCGTGAATAGTTAAAATTGGGTTGTCAATTCCTTGTGGTTCTTAGCAAATACGCGCGCAACTCTCGAATGAGTTAATAAGGAGGGAAGTGCATTTCGTATAGTTCTAACATTTGCTAAAGTAATTTACGTAGACTGGATGGTTGCTCTCCACAAAACAGATAATGCCAAAGACCTTTGCGGTCTCTTAGAAGACACACCTCTCGCGATAATCCGCACAGTGGAGCGTGATAGCTTCTCGAACTCTCGTCTTAAGAAGTGTACCAGCAAGGTCACAAAAAGTCATAATATTTTCATCAGGGTGCGAGTGATAACCTCACAACTAATATAGTTGATATTTTAGACATATACACTAGCTGCATCGTAGGAGATGAATGTCATGATTGTCTGCTTAGCGTACTGTCATTGGTTCTTAGAGTGCAAATATCTAGAGTAGTGACAATTACGAGTAAGTCTATAACGCAGTTACGAAATGTTATAGTGGATATAACCTTACACATTAGTATGATGTACAGTGATGAGAATATTAACAGAGCTTCGAGCACCTTTATCTGTTATGCAGAGAGTGATATGGTGCGTAGATATAAGTTACACACATGTCGAGACACTCGCAGTGATAGAATATAGTTAAAACAGTGTGAGCTAGTAGTTTCTGTATAACGTGATTCGATCGCAGTATATTCGTATAGAGATATCCGCACTAGAAGAAATATTTATCTGTAACTCTAGAGTCCTCTCTATTTTAAAAATAGAGCTATACATGAATTAAAATGGAATGCTTTAGACCACATCACACGAGTCAGCTCGATATTGGGTCTACTTGGAGCGCACTGAGAAACATAACGTTGTCTAAATTTCACATGTTCTAAGATGTGGTTTGTCATTTAGTGATAAGTAACAAGCTATTGTTATCACTATGTTGTGGAGGGAATCTTTCCGGTCTCAGATATACCAATATCCTCTTTACGTATGAGTGAATCTGAGCATAGGTGACATTATAGTGGTTAATAACTATCAGATTGACGATATTGATTATGACACTTGTTAGCTACTTTAACCTTATGAGGTAGTATAGGATAATTTTATGTATATATGATCTAGTATTTAGCTTTATTATATACCATTTATGAAAATAAGTAGGGATTTTATGATGTACGAGGATTATTCTATAATACGCGTAGGTTAATCTCTAAACGTTTATGTATATTGTACATTATTATATATTCTTAGTTCAGGCTTATGAGTAATGTTCAGTATTTATATATTAGATGTTAACAATACTTTGTTAGCTTAAAATGAGCATATATTCTAGTAGGTCATTAAATATAAGTAACTTTAATTTTTATTAGTTTGGTTAAAACTTTGAGTTTAGTCTCATTTGCATTTCAATTATTCGTTGGAGATTAAAATATTTAGACGAGGTTATGATGAATAATTTTTTAAGATTAAATTATTTAAAAAATAGTATGAAATAAATAGTTTTAAAAAAATATTCGGTACGTTAGCATTATATATTCGTTGTCAGTATGAATTTGCAAGATTATACGCGCAAAATAATGCTAAATTTTTTGTATTATACATTATCAACAAATTTAATAATTAGATGAAAATAAAGTTAGCGTTATTGAGAAGTGGAATGATAATAGAGAGGGAGACTTAGGACGCTATATAGATAAAAATAGGAGAATAGTGTTTTGAGTGTGTGGATTGAGTGTTACTGTGTTATGTATTAATCGATAGGTAGTTTTTGGAGTACGAAAGATGTGTCACGGCTGTAATGATGGTACTGAAAGGACTTGTAGATTGAGTGTTGTAAGATAATACTATATGTCGGCGACTGTATAGGAGTGAGTAGATGAATAGTTTGTAAAGCTCGAAATACGAGTAAGTTACAGAAAGAAATGACATTAAAAATATTAATTGGTATTGAATGAGCTAATATGTGGATATATTAGAATTTATTATTTTAAATGTGATATTATATTGATTATCTGGTCTCGCAGACTATGGAGCGTCATTATCATAATGTTATAGCATATAGGGATAAGCTATAATGAGACATGTGTTATTTATTGTTAGAGAGTGTGGACTTGATTGGTGGTTAGACGTCGCGAAGAATTGCAATATAGATATTCACGAGCCCGATAGATGTATAAGCGTAGATGTGATATACAGTAGATATTGGTAGTACATATATAGGTGATTGGTTTATGAGACTATAGAGTATGCCGGGAGTGAGGAGCGAGTGGATGTGTGTGTGAAGTGGAGATCTTCTTGTGTGAGGTCATTTGGTATATGTGTAGCGGGAGTTTTATATGACAATGAAGTATTTTCAGCGGGAGATTGATGGCAAGGCAATAGCTTTATTATAAATCAGTAAATGAGATCGCTGAGAATGGAGAGACTAGATATGTTGGTACGTGAGTGATACTCTCTATATTCAACAGGATTAACATATGTTGCGGATATGATATTGTGGTTCAGGTGTGGCGAATGGAGTAGAGGATTATGAAGCAGTGAGTGTGTAAGTATGATTTTCGAGGAGTATGTATATAGGGGTGTGATAAGCTAGATACGATAATAATAGAGACATGGAATAGTTAGATAGTTATTTTTGGTGTAGATATGATGTACCTGCGCTCTATGTCTGAGTTGTGATGTTATATGTTAAATAAAATTAAGGATCTCGCTAGCTGAGCTGACGAAGAGTCACTTGCATGTTTTATAGAGTAAATATATAGTAGGTAATGTTGGTATGGATGAGGGTATGCGGTGTATATGGATCAGGGACATGTGAACGAAGTTATCGTAGACTGTAGGTGTTAAGTGTAGGAACTGTTGTTTTAATGGTAATTGGCAGAGAACCATATGGTGTTTATTGTCTAGGGAAGTTGGTCGCATTAAGATTTTATTATGTCGTTGATTCACGAGTTTGTTGTCTTTTGAGTCATAAATTGATGCTATAATGTGAGCTTGTATGATGATGCAATAACATTAGAGTTAGTCAGCATATTAGTAAGTTTGTCTGGGTCTAGAGGTGATATCATTAACAAGTGGAAAGCGTCGCTCAATCTGTTTGTGTTTATCGTTATCCTGATGTATTGATTATATTAATGTATGAAGTTAGTTCGACGTAAAAATCCCTATGAGTTAATTGTAAAATTATCAACTGGAGATAATAAGGGTTATGCTTGAAAGATATGTGCATAAGTTACGTTATGGCACGCATGTATCTAGGTAAATAGTTAGTAAGGTGATTATTATAGGTATGTGGATACTTGTTACTGATTGAGTAGTTTGAGTATCGAGTACGATCTGTGGTAGTGGTAAGGTTTGTCGTTGTACCATCTTAGTAACTCTCTTTTAGTATCAGGGTATTTTATGTTAGCTTATGTAATGGTAAAACTGCTACGGATAGACGATATATTGCGAGACGGTTAGTATAAATCAAAAAACTTTATTATTTGCGTTATGTTTAAGTACGAATGATACTCGAAATAGACATGAATCAATAGGAATGAAGAAAATAGAAAAAGGTCTATGGGACAGGAATCTGGGTAAGGAGGGAGGAGGAGGCGGGGAGAGGATTGTGTGGTTTGTAGTTTACTTGGATTGTGTATAGCTGAGAATATTAACGCCGTGTTAAAAAAATACAGTAAAGAAACTAAAAATTACAATATTTAAAACGATGATATGTTAGAGTTTTAAATTCAAAGAACTTTAGTTGTTTATTGTTTATGGTTTTCGGATTTAAGTGAGACATAAGTTTATATTGAATTTGTTATGTTATAGTCGTTGTGGGTGTAGTGTAAAATACTTTCAGGTATATTGTCATTATGTCGCGTAATATGAGTGGGTGTGGTACCTCGCCACTCGTGAGAGGTCTTCGGCTTTGGTGGAATAGGATCCTGTGATACGGAAGAAAAGCGTTGATTGAGCAGTCTGTTTGTTTGAGTGGTTTGTGTTTTAAGTTGTGTGTTATGTCATTGAGTCTGTAAGACTGTTACGAGGTTAACCACTTTGGGATATGTGGAGTTATCTTATCTGATAGGTATTATGATTGGTAGGGTAAGGTTATAGAATGAAATTTTGTGTGAAATTATTACTATGGTAAGTGTAACATGTTAAATATGATTGTCACATGTATGTGATAAAATGTTTGATAAAGTGTGAGGTTGTGGTTATAGTTTTTGAGTATGCAGCATTATGTTAGTTACTTTGTACTGTTATAATGGTTAGAACCTTTTTGGTGTACAGAGCAAGTGTTGATTTCGTTGGCTTAAGATGGAGAGTTTGTTCCGGTAGTGTGAGTGGAGTTATTCTTAGTGTTCTAGCAGATGTTATGTTAGCGTTGCATTCAATGCGTAATCAAAGACTTTGTTTGTGACAAGGGTATTATGCAATACTATTCCCGACTGGTACTATCGATGAGAGACGATTTCCTAATTTGGAGTGATTGTGGTAAAGGTTTTTGTTAGATACATTCACCTTGTGTTATATCGTACCAATTCATGGTGAAGGTCTATTGAGTTAGAGACGCATGTTGAGCAAAGTGGTGAATTATATTTACGTTTGGTGCTATTAGTAAACTGAGCGTATATCGAGTTCGGTGCTAAGATATAGTGAGGACTTTGAGTTGAGAAGCGGGTTGTTCACAGCTAAAATGATGTCTTAAGATGGTGTGTAGCGGCTTTTTCGTTTTCTCGATTGTGGGATTTCATTATATTGCATATCATAGGCTTCACATGATACTTGCTAGTAGAGGCTCTTCTATTATATGTGCGCGCACGAGATTTCTTACGGTCACACTCATAGTCGAAATATTTTGTATACCATGTAACTCTTGAACCTTTTATGTATATGTCTTTGTACCAGATAAATGATAACACTACGAATGTGACATTGAAATCATAGATCTAAGTAGATCGAAAATAAGGATATACCGAAGAAAAGAATGGATCAGGAAAGGGGATGGCATGGAAAATAGTGGAATTTGATTTACTGGATTTATATGAGCGAGAGGATTTAGGGTATTGTAAGAATACGTTACAATATTTAGTAAATAAATTTGAATGTGAAATTTATAGATCAATAGATCACGACTGGACCAAGGAGGGTGACTTGGACTATGGAGTTGATTTAATCTGATTATACGGATTCTAGGGTAGTATAAAACGTTACAATTTTGTAAAAATTTGACCTTGAATCAATAGATCAAAGATCAATAGATCATAGATGGACTAAGGAGGTATGCTATGGATTTGTGATTATGATATACTGATTTACTTGATTTAGGGTAATGTTATAAAACGTTACAATTTAGTAATAAATAAATTTGACCTTAATCAATAGAATTCAATAGATAAGATCAAGTAAGATCTAATAGATCATTAAGATCAAAGACTGACCAGGAAGGGTGCGTTGGAATATGAGGTTATGATTTACAAGATTTACTGACTTTTAGGGTATGGTATAATAAAGTAAATTTTTTGTAAGTTATAAACATACAAAAAGAGTAGAAATAAATTTTTAATTTATTTATTATATTTAATTTATTATTACATTTATATTTTATTATTTTATTATATTTATTTTTTCTGTTATATCTCTTGTATAGGTATTCTGAGAAACCATTATATTTTATCGAGAAATCTACAGAAACACCATATAAAATATTATATAAGCACACCCAACTACTTTTTGTTAATATCGACTGAGTTTATTATACATCGCTAACCGTCAGTGGACTCATCGTCAAGCACCGTGCAACTCATCAGATTCCATATACCAATTACTTTTACTAGAAATTACTCTTGAACTCCTCATACCATAATTTTAGCCTTAATACGATACAAATTTAAAAAAAAATTATTTAAGGTGGAGTGGGGTCACTACCCTTCGGGGGACCCACAGGGACGTAATCTCGTTAGCAATAAGGTTACGGTCATACACAATCTATAACCCATTAACCTCCTAATTTTATCAGAATACGATAAGTCTTGTTCTAACTTATTATAGATATAGTGGTCGGTAGACCAAACAGTTGTTATGGTGCGGTGCGGTGTCGGAGTGGGTTGCGGTGACGGGTCGATGCGAGCGATGCCGTTGAGGACTCAGAGTCGACTGAAAATACAAGGCGTAGAAGGGTTTTAAAAAACATACTCAGAAGTAGTTTCCCTTCGGGACAATTTCTTCGAAAGTATATATAATAATATATAAATAACTTGTGTAATGTGTATGTTTAAGTGTATGCTCACACGCGTGGGCTGCTCATCGTGAGTAGCTGACGCTGTACGTAATTCTCGTACTGCGACGATATTAACGATATCTAAAGATAGAACGCTACGAACTAATGCTATTTAGGCCTTAAAACTTACACACCACTCAGAATCAAGCCAACATAAGGGCGTAAGCGCAATTATATAATTATCTGCTAGTATCCACTCCCTCGCGGTGAAGTCTCCCATCTTAATACTACATCCTAAAGAACTTGAATTTAACACGGATTCGAGCTATTATTCCCATACACTTAGATTAATTCGCAAGTTTAAAGTCAAATATACTACTTATTAACTATTTAGAGAAAAAGGGTGGTCGAGCTCTCAAAAACCTGTGTGCAATAACTACTAGTAATATATATATATATATCATGTATAGTAGATATATATAGTAATAGTTAATATTAATATATATACTTATAAATTATATATATATTAATATAATATAATATATATTAATATATATATATATATTTAATATATATATATATTAATATTATAGTATATTAATATATAGTAGTATATTATATATATTGAATATATATATATATATAATATAATTAATATATATATATATATATAAATAGTATATATATATATAAAATATATGCTAATATTATATATAATATTATTATATATATTAGGATATAATAATAATAATGATATTAGTAATATTAATTAGACGATAGTTAGTATAAATAGCGTGATTGATATATGAATATATATAATGAGTTGAGTATATCATTAATGAGGTGTAATATTAGGTTTAAGGTATAATTATAATAAGCGAGTATGAGACCAGGAGTTGATGTATTAATGTCCCTATCCTATGAGTTTAATCAAATATTGTTTATTAAGTGTAAAGGGTTATGAGAAAAGAATTCGAATAGCGTGGAGATGGAGCAGTGATAAATGATAGTTAGTATATTTAAGAAGATGGAGAATAGGAGATATGAAGTATCGTGTAATAGAGTGGAGAATGTGCACGGGTATACCTTGACACACAGTATCGTTCTGAATTACGATTAGCATTTACATCATTCTGCAGGACTAATTGAGACGTTGGATTTGGCTCTGGGTCCGAGATGCTGATTGGAAAATTTTGAAAAACAGAAAATATTTTGAACTGATGAAGTCTGAGAGGATTGGTAGAGAGAAAGAATTAGCGTCTATGGAGTTTTGGAATAATAAGGGAATTTTTATATCGCGTTCAAGTGGAGGGTTTAACTCTATATGGAAAGAAATAAATATATACGTAGACTTTTATACGAGGGTACAAAAGAAATTCGAGGTATATGCGTCGTGATGTGAGAGACCAAGGAGATACACTTTTCTCATCGAAATGTTGTTTTTAACACTGCCTTATAGAATAGGATGTGTATAGTTCAAGCTATTGTGAGCTAAGTGTCTGGTTTAAATGATCTCTCAGAGTGGGTTAAAGTTTAATTACTGCGCACTAGAGAGAGCGGAGACGGAGTCGGAAATAGTAAATAGTATTGTAGTGCGAACTCTCAGGACGAAACAAGTTTGCCACGACGGCAGGGAACCGGACGTTGCCGACTGGTGCACATTAATCCGTTGGTGAATGTAAAGGGACTAAGTCTTGAGTGCGCTCTTAAAATTGCATCAAATATTGACATTTTTGCACGGGACTCCGACTTCTCTCGAGCACTGTCTCGACTATTGTATGGTAAGTTCGCGACTACTTATAACCAAAAAATTTTGCTCTGGGACTCCAGACCTCCCACGACTCCGAACTCAATTAAACAAAAATTGTTCGGAACTCACAGAACTTACCGATCCTGCCGACTTCTAACCACGGAATATGTGTTCAGATGGACCAACCTGCATCTTAGGGGCATGCTCACACGGAGTAGACGCGAACTTCCACTCAAAAATGAGGAATGGACAAGTATTACGCCACGAGAGAAGTTGTGCTAATTGTCGTACTGCTGAACATCAGAGATTAGGGCTTACAGAGTGGACTAAATGAGAGTGAAAATAATAAATGAAAAGTAATTTTTTGTAATAGTTATTCTAGGATTGCGAGTCAAGTCACAAGTTGCATTTTTGATATGATCAGTGCGGTTGGCTTAATGTCGGATTTGGTGAGAGAGATATAGAAGGAAAAGTATAATATCGCGGAACGATCCCGAGAGTGGACATTGGGTAGATACTGAAAGAAGTGACATAAGTATGGAGATTGAGTCGGTTGAATCGCATGTCTGAAAGGAGAGAAAGTGTGAGGTTTGGACAAGAGTAGAGCCGGAGGGTAAAAGGGTGACGCATTAAAGATAGGAGCAGGATGCAACGCACATTTAGAGCAAGCAGAGATGTTATATTTTTCAGTTGTTTACATAGAGAGACAGGAATGTAAATTTAGGACGTAATTTAGATTGCAAATTATTTTCCTATTACTATTGAGTTATGAGACACAGAGATGAGTAATATAAAATATAACAGTTCCTTATCAATTACGACTGATCAGTTTCATATTTAAATCACACTAATAAATAATGAGTGATAAAAAATGAGATAAGTGAATTCCGATATCAGACGAGTACTCCACAATTGAAATAAATCTATATAATGAGATAAGTGAGAGTTGAATAATTATAAGTTACTGATTGACATATAGGTATCGTAAATCGAAAAGCTTTCACTTATATAATTAAATGAGAGTACAAATAGATAGGGAGGAGCTGGAGATTAAATGCTGGGTTTCACTTTATCACAGAACAATTGAGTCATTACTACATTCTACTATAACTGACATTTTACACTTTTATTATCCCGATGGCTTGTAGAGATCGCATCCTTTAACACTTCACCACAATATACTTGGGAATATAATAATAAAGGAGATATAGAGCATAAGAAAGGAAAATCGCTAGTTATAATGTAATAATAAAACAAAAGAATTTCTGACAAAAAATTATTAAAATAAAGTAATGGAAATATTTTAATAAAATTTATTGGAGATTATATATATATATTATTATATATATAAATATATATAATATAATATATATATTATATATATAGTATATTATAATATATATTATATTAATAATATTAATATATATTAATATATTATAATTATTATATATATATATGATATATAATATATATTAATAATATATAATTATATATAGTAATATATGTTATATATATTTATATATATATATATATATATATCATATAACGTATGTATATATAATATATATAATATATATATATTAATATATTAATAATATTATTATAATATATATATATTATAATATAATATATATCATATATATAGTATATATATATATATTATATTAAGTATATTAATATTATACTATATATATATATAGTAATATATACATGTAAATAGTAGAGTGAGGCTACTTATATTGGCAAGGTATGGGTAACCACATGTTTATTGGCTCTTGCCTCACAAATAACAAACCAATCAACACCACATCAGAAAATTCTACATCTTTATTGGAGAGAGTATCACCTAGTAATTTAATATGCTCACGGAGATGTCGAGTTCAATTATCCGTATATATCGAGACCGATGACTCTGCTCAGCCTTATAAAAATTTGAGCGCCACTTACGGCATCTCTTTTAGATATAGAGCTTCTGTCCTGACAATTGGTAAGGAGTCAATAATAGAAAGAGGTTGGTGCCTAAAATGATTCTATAACCATTAAACTTGCACACAGAACACTCTGTGAGGAGTCTACCTATACTGTAGCCAGACATCTCGATTTGTCTCACTAATAGTAACGGGTTCTTTGATCACGCCATTTGGATAATAGCAAGGTTGAGTAATAAAACTTGTAGTACTAATATTCTTATATTCTAGCCTTAGTTTTTATGTAGGTAATAAATTTTCTTAATTCATATTAAAATTTCAGGTTGTTTTTATGGCGGAGACTATGTATATTATTAAAAATTAACATTGTAATAACAACATATGAGAACCCTGGTTTATTTTATACTTGTTGAGTATAACCTTCAAACAAACTATACAATATTACTCCCTTTTAATTTAGAGAAGCGGAAAACATATATTTAAATAAGATACAAACATCAATCGTACAATTAAGGAGTTCGAGGCCAGCACTGCGCTTTAGGGGGTGTCACTCTTCGAAAGGCACTACGATAGAGAGTGCGCGTCCGCACCCTTCTCACATTATAGTGTAAAATGGGGTAATCCAACTTGATTTTTGGAACAATAATCATCAAAAATGCTTCTGGTCGGATGGGTGAAACAAATCACAGACCATTGAGACCACTGCTCCTCAGCTTATTACATTTTAGTAAGACCTGAATCCATCGTTCTGACATCTCTTCACCTCATGAGTGTAAACTTACTATTATTTATTCCATTATTAAATTTATTTTTTACATTTATCTTATTTAAATTTTATGAAAACAAGTAATAAAATAATGCAAGAAGTATATGAATCAGTAAGAAATAAACATGCAAACAGATATAAAACATATAGGAGTCATAAATTAAATATAAGTCTCTATATCTAAACTGTTTATTTATATTTTTAGAGATGAATACTTCTTAAACAAGTTCAAATGCAGAGATTTAAGAGTCAAATTTTTGGAGAGCGAGCCGCTCATCACATACTAGGCTCTAACGATGGACCACTATCTCACAACACAATCACAATCGAAATGGAGCAATAGTGTATCCTGTACACTCTCGCACACATATTTCGAAACCTATGATTTATATAACATAACAACGAATTGATTAGTTCATATATCATATATGAACATTATTTAAAGCTAGATATAATTTCTCTCAATGAGCTCTTTAGTGAACTGATGAATCAGCACATTCATTAATCAAAACCCATAAAAATTTGTGAGAGCACTTTTTAGAACACATCTTGCTTGAGAGAGTATGAAAAACTACTATGGAGAGGGGTGAAAACTCACGATGTTCTGAGCAATATATATAGTTATAATATTGGAAAAATGTTTTATACGCTAAGCTTGCATCTAATCAACCCTATCTCCATCAATTATTTGCAAGTCTGAAACATTCTCAACGTCTATTAATCCTTACGAGTCAAAATTTAATGATTGTATATTACTGAAAGGCCCACGTGATATATAACCATATATATCCCTATCAGATCTTTATAGTATATATAGTAGAGTGATATGATATTATCTCTCTAATCTATTCAATTCTACTAGAACTTTTATTAAACGTGTACTCTCGCGAACCTATAGAATGTTTGACTCAGAGAGAGGAAAAGTATGATATGCTCGCAGTATCGCTATCTCCTTGGAATTTTCTACGCTCAAATACTAAAAGACACCTTGTACAACATAAACAATTCCAATCCTCTGGCATCTCTATCCAATAATATATGAAGAAGTCAGTTTAAATATAATATATAGTCACAGTATACTGTACACTGCCTATTACATACCATGTCCCACTAATCAATCTTGTTGCATCCTATGTCACTTTAGCTACAATGCAGAATGAGCTGTGATCACGTACAAATCTAGTTGATCAACGATTATGTTCCTAGAGCATCCAATTTATATACCTTCGCGAGTCCATTAAGACTAAGTACAAAAGATCTTATCATGTAAGTCTGCTACGCTACTCGTAGATATTAATGCTAGACTTGATTTGAAACGATATATTCTATCTAGGTATATACCAGGATAGCAACAGATAAGGGGCTTAAAATCAATCTATCTGTACAATTCACTGCACTCAGAGCCAGTCGACCACTTTATAATTTATCTTAATAGGACCAATTTTGTTATTAAATTTATTAAAACTAAAATATTTCTTAATCTTTATTATTATGATACCTATTTCTTGCCAGGTTAATTTTTGATTGTCTCAATTCTTCTTATTACCTGGTTTTGCTCACTTCTTATTCTCCTATAAGTTTCCAAATCTATTTACTCTTGCTTTCTTTGAACCTCTTAAACCACATATTCTTATTCCTAATTTTTCTCTTTTCTCCCTACACTAACAATTGTCTTTGTTCCTTACCATGATTGCTTTGATTGAATATTATCCAAAATTAACTTGAATGTTTCTCACATTTGAAAACGGTTTTTGAGGTTTCAAATTCTATATCTCAGGCAATGGTTCCAAGCCCGTTTCTGAATTTATCAAAATCTCCATTTTTAAAGTTTAAAACTTTTACTATGTTTTCTACTAACTGGGACTTAATTATTGCACAATTTTTTAAATTAAGGGGAGACTTTATCCTCGGACCCTCTACTTTTTGAAGTCAAAATCAAAATTTTTCAGCATTGTTTTGTTTTATTATCTAGGATTATTAGAAAAAATTCCTCCTGAACATTGAGGTAAGTAATATTAATTTTTTTAAAATTCTAAATGGTTTTTTAGATACAGAAATTTATTTAGAGAGGTGTCGAACTAAAAAATTTCAATTCCAGTCAAAATTGTAATTCCAGGTTGACTTAGAGGTTAAAAAAGTTTTATTTATAATTATAGAAAATCTATTTTTTTTCATATTCTCAACCTCTCCAACCCATTCTTCGGATTTTACTCAGTCAAGATAATGGAGCCGTGAGCCGGTCGCTGAGAATGTTAGAATAAGGTATATTTTTCTCAATAAATAATTTTTAGATGAAAAATTTATTAACAGAAAACGTACTAAACCAATTTTCAAATAGGGCAGAATCTTTAGTCGGATCCGACCGGATGCCAGAGCGGAGTCGAGAGCCAGAGCCGGTGTCGGAGCCGGAGCGCCAAACGCCATAGCCCGAAGCCGGAGCCTGGTAATGAATTTTTTTCAAAAAATATTTTGTTAAGGTGAAAAATGTTATTGCCAGAAGACGTGCGGAACAGGTTTCAAATAGTGTGCAGAAACCTTCGTCGGATCCGGAGCAGAAACCGAAGTTCATAACCAGGATCCGGATCCGGAGCGGATTCCTTGGTATGAATTTTTTTTCGGGAAATATTTTTTTGAGTGAAAATTTATTGTCAAGAAGACGTGGCGAACTAATTTTCAAATAAGTGCAGAAAACTTAGCCGAAGTCAGAGCCGGATCCGGGTCCGGATCCGGATCTGGGTTGAGATTGTTTCTTCGAAAAATATTGTTGTTTAGGTGAATTTATTTCAGAGCAGTGCTAGATGAATGTTCAAAATAGTGGTCGAAACATTAGTCGGATCCGAGCCGAAGGCAGTCGTATCCGGAGCCGTATCACTGGAGCCGGATCCTGGGTATGAATTTTGTTTATTGGAAAATATTTTTTTGGGTGAAACTTTGTCCATGAGACGGCGTGCCGAACAATTTTCAAATAGTGCAGAAACTTAGTCGAATCCGGAGCCGAAGCTGAAGTCGGAGCCAGAAATCCGGATGCCGGATCCGATCGGGATCCTGTGGTATGAGTTTTCTGTCCAGAAAATTTTTTTTGAGGTGAAAAATTTATATTTCAAGAAGACGTGCTGAACAATGTTCAAATAAGTCTAGAAGCATTAGTCGGGATCCAGGGCCTTATCCGGAGCCGGACCGGATCTGGAGCCTGATCCTTTGTATGAATTTGTTTTCGGGAATGATTATTTTGGTGAAATATTATTTTTATTGTCAGAAACCTGCCTAAAACAATTTTCAAATAGTGCAGAAACCTTAGTCGGATCCGGCGCCGGGATTCAGTCAGAGCCGGAGCCGGATCCAATTCCGGATCCTGGGGTATGAATTTTCTTCAGAAAAATATTTTTTAGGTGAAAAAATTTATTTCAAGAAGATGTGCTGAGCAATGTATCAAATAGTGTAGAACACTTAGTCGGATCCGAGCCGGAAGGCCAAAGTCCGTATCCGGAGACGTACTCGCGGAGCGCGGATCCTTGGGTATGAAGCATTTTTTTCGGAATATTTTTTTGGTCAAGAATTTTATTGTCAGAAGACGTGCCGAATACATTTTCAGATAGTGGCAGAAACCTTAAGTCAATCCGGAGCCGAGCTGAGCCCGGAGCCGGATCGGGATTCGATCTGGGTTATGAGTTTCTTCAGAAAATATTTTTTGAGGTGAAAAATTTATTTCAAGAAGACGTGCTAACAATGTTCAAATAGTCTAGAACATTAGTCGGATCCGGAACCGAAGTCGTATCCGGAGCCGTATCCGGAGCCGGATCCTGGGTATGAATTTTTTTCGGGAAATATTTTTTTTAGGTGAAAATTTTTTTGTCAGAAGACGTGCCGAACAATTTTCAAATAGTGCAGAAACCTTAGCCGGATCCGGAGCCGAAGCGAAGTCAGAGCCGGATCCGGATCCGGACCTGGGTATGAATTTTCTTGCAGAATTTTTTTTTTAGGTGAAAAATTTATTTCCAAGAAGACGTGCTGAGCAAGTTCAAATAGTGGCTAGAAACATTAGTCGGGATCCGGGCGGAAGCCAAAAGTCGTATCCGGAGACGTATCCGGAGCCGGATCCTGGCGTATGAATTTTTTTCGGAAATATTTTTTTGGTGAAAAAGTTTGTTCAGAAGCCGTGCCGAACAATTTTCAAATAGTGCAGAGAACCTTCGAAATTCGGAAGGCCGAAGCTGAATGTCGGAGCCGGAGGCCGGATCCGGCATCCCTGGTATGAATTTTCGTTCGAAAATATTGTTTGGAGGTGAAAAATTTATTTCAAGAAGACGTGCTGACAATTTTCAAATAGCCTAGAAACCTTAGTCGGGATCCGGGATTCGAAGCCGTATCCGGAGCGATCCGAGCCGTGATCCTGGGTATGAAATTTTTTTCGGAAAATATTTTTTGGGTGAAAAAAATTTATCACGAAGACGTGCCAAACAATTTTTCAAATAGTGCAGGACAACCTTGAGCTCGATAGCCGGATCCGAATAGCGGATCCGGATCTAGGGGGTATGAATTTTTTTTCAAGAAATATTTTTTAAGGGTGAAAAATTTAATAGAGAAGACGTGCTTGAACAACTTTTCAAATAGTGTAGTCGGATCCGGAGCCTGATCCTGGATATGAATTTTTTTCTTGAAATATTTTTTTGGTGAAAAATTTATTGTCAGAAGACGGTGCCGACAATTTCAAAATAGTGCAGAAACCTTAGTCGGATCCGGAGACGAAGCCGAAAGTCGGATCTGGAGCCGGATTCTTAGCCGGATCCTGGTATGAAATTTTTTCGAAAATTTTTTTAGGTAAAAAAATTATTGCCGGAGACGTGCTGAACAATTTTTTTATAGTGCAGAAACCTTAAGTCAGATCCTTTAGGTGAAAAGTCGAAGTTGGAGCCGGAATCCGGATCCTGGGGTATGAATTTTTTTCAATAAATATATTTTTAGGTGAAAAAATATATTGGTCAAAAGACTTACTGAACAATTTTCAAATTATGCAGAAACCTTAAGTTAGATCCGGAGGCCGGATCTGAAGCTGGAGTCGGAACCGGATGCCGAAGTATGAAATTTTTTCAATAAATATTTTTTAGGTGAAAAATTTATTGCAGGACGTGCCTGAATATTATTTACATATTTTAGAAGCGGAGCCGGAGTCACGAACCGAAGCGCGAAGTCGGAGCGGAGCCTGGATATGAATTTCTTTCATTAAATACTTTTTTAGGAGAGAAAATATATGTCTAGAAAGTGAGCTGAATAATTTTCAAATAGTGAAAATTCTTAGTCGGATACGAGATCCGAGGAGTCGGAGGGGAGCCTGGTATGGAAATTTTTCGAAAAATATTTTTTATTTGAAAAAATTTTACAGAAGACCGTGCTGAACAATTTTAAACAATCCGTGCCAAAACCTTAGGTCGGAGCCAGTTAGCCGAGCCGGAGCCAAGAGTTAGATTTTGGTCTAAATTTTTTCAAGAAATATTTTTTAAGGTGAAAGATATATTACCAAGAGACAGTGCTCAATCAATTTTCAAAGTAGTAGCCGGAGCCGAGTCTGATAAATAATTGTTTAGGTTGTGTGGGAATATATACTATATATATATACTATACTATATATATATATATATATATATATAGCTAGTATATTATTATTATATATATATATATATATATATATATGATATATGATATATGATATTATATATATATAATATAATAAGTAATATATTATAAGTATAGTTATATATATATTAATATAGTATATATATATATGGGCCAGCGGTGGAGGTGGCACAAGTTGCGCCATCTGAGTTTAGATGCTACGGGGGGTAGACGGATATGGTGCTGTCAGAAGGTGGCACTTCGCTTCTTTAGTCCACTAGTCCGCTCCGAGCGGACTACAAGAATAGGTGCGGACTAGCGGAGGTGGCCGAGTCCGTCAGGACAATTAAGCGGACTTGCACGTGAGGATCAAAAATAGAACTTTCCGCTCTTTTGTTCCGCACCTTTCTTGGTTGTGTGAAAAGTACATGAAATATGTTACTTTATATAAGGAAGTTCTATATTGGTTATGAATAAGAGAATTTCATATTTTTGTCATTTTAATGTGTTATAACTAATTATACTTTTAAGGTCTAAGGACATTGTTTTTAACTTAATTCTAAGACTTTCCAAAAGTAATCTCGGACCTCGCATAAAGGGTACCATATATAATAATAACATTAATTGACATTTTATAGAATCGTGAAGGATGGCTTATTACCCTCAATCTGATTAACTTTAATTAATTATTTATTACACTATAATAACTAGGCAATAAATATCTAAATCACTTCTGTGTAACCAAATATATATATATTATGATATATATATATATAATATATATATATATATGTAATATAGTAACATAGTAATATACTATGATCATATGATATATAGTCAGTCTATATATAGTATATTATACTTATATAGTACGTATATTTGGCGATTTACAAACTGATTAATAATATATAGCTATATATATATATATATACTATATATATATTAATATATATAGTTAATAGTATATATTTATATATCTATATATTATATATATATATACTATATATATATACTATTTATATATATATATAATATATATCTATAGCTATATTATATATATATTATATATATATATATATATATATTATATATAGGATATGTATATATATTATATATATATATATAGTATAGTATAATATAATTTGGATTTACACCAGAACTGATTTAACATGTATATGATATATATATATATATTAATATATATAATATATATATATATATAATATATATATATATATACTATATACTTATATATATATATTATATATAGGAATAAATAAATATATATATAGTAGTATAGTATATTTTTATATATATATAAGTAGTATATATGATATATATATAATATAGATATGTATATATATATGGTATATATATGATAGTAGAATATATTGGTAGGGTGTAGGGTGAGCTATGTAGGTAGACGTATAATAGATAGCATAGCCCGAGCTGGATACGTAGCATTATAATCGACTCTACAGGAGTCGAGTCCTATGTGCATGGATTCTACTAAGTCTATGGACGAAATAGACATTTTATGGGTGCAGGGTGGTCAAAATTTTCAGAAGGGAGGCAGAAAGTGATTTAGGTGAGGACTTTAAATTAGCAATTGGACTGCTCGGAAGACGGAAAACTAACACCGAGAACTCTCTCACCGAAGGTCGATCTTTCCGCGTCAGCATAGGCTAGAATTTGTTGAACATTGTTTCATAAATATTTTAGTATGTCCTAGTTCTGCTGCTGTAGGGCGAATATTTAGTATTGGTGGGATATTTTGAGGGCAAAGCGGTCAGCCTTAACTGCTTTAATTTTGGGCAGCTAATCTTTTTGAAAGGGTAATATTGGATCTCTGTCCTTTGAAGACGACATTGAGAAGGAAGTGGAAAAATCTTGAGATTTTTTGTAAATATTCATTCATTTTTTTCATAGTAGTATATTGATTAAAATTTTTTGTTTAAGGATATCAATCACCTTTTAGTAGATTTAATATTAAAATCTTTTTGTGAAGATCCGCACATTATTAGTGGGAACGTGCGACGTGCGAGCCCTGTGGCGTAGCGCGCGAGGGTAGATGGCGCGGAATAAGTGGCGGAGGAGCCTAGACCGGAATACAGTTTTCTCGAGTGCGGGAGGGCGCTAGCGGGAGCCTACCCTAAATAGCGGGTGTGGCCCACTCTGATATGATAGTTATCAATAGCCGCTATATTATACTATAGTATTATATATATAGAGTATTATATCTATATATATATATAGCGTATTAGTAGTATAGTATATCAATCTATAGTATCAAATACATAGAATATCTTCAGGGAGGAGAGGCGGTAAATCTTTTGAAATAGCCAATAATATCCACAACGTCATAGATGAATCATACGTTCTTTACCATGTCTCAAGCATACTCACAGTAGGGAAAGAAGCCGCAATTGGTCAAGAATGCTAATTAAGCATAATGAGGAGTGCTAATGCTAATACGGTTGTTCACGATTATTAAGCAATTTAGAAGTAGTTTTATAGCATTCTCATGGATGTTATAAAAAAAAGATTTTTATATAATATAATTTGAATATTTAATTTAATATCCGCCTTCCCAGAAAAGAAGGCATCTCGGAACAGATTTCTAATCTAAATCTGCTTCGATATCACTGTTTGGAACTCGGTGCTTATTTAAATCAGACAGTAGGTGTGGGTTGGACACCATGCTGTGGCTACTGCAGTTGCTGGCTTGGATGCTCTTGGGTTACAGCAGGAGCAACCAACCAAAGTCAAGGAACGCCGAAATGGGCACAACATGCTTGTTGCGGCAAATTTGTAATAATAAGACGAATATAAATTTCACTCGCGCCAGGACTCGAATAATCGACAAGAGCGTCGCCGTTAGACAATGTACAGGAAGCTCTGTCAATTGTCCGATCCACCTTCCCAGAAAAGGATGGGCATCGTGCGAACAATCTTTCTATACATTGGCCTCGAAATCATGTTTTGAAACTCGCAAGTACATTATTTGCAAATGGACAGGAGGGTGGTTGGAACACGCTGCTGGGGCTACATGGCATTCTGCTTTGGGTATATCCTGGTTACAAGAGCAACGCATCAAGTCAAGAACGCCGAAATGGCACGAACCATGCTTGTTGCAACAATTTGCAAAAATAACGACAAAGAAAAATTTCAACTCGCGCTAAGACTCGAACCATCGACAACAAGCGTTGCCGGTTAGACAATGTCCGAGGGAAGCTGCTACCCACTAGTTCCGATCCGCTTCCACGAAAAAGAAGGGATATCGGAACAGTTTGTCTAATTTCTTGCTCCGGATTACCACTGCTTTGAACCCGCTCGGTATCTTATTTAAAGTCGACAGGAAGGTGGGTTGGAACACCTGCTGGGGCTGACGCAGTGGCCTTGGCTGCTTGGGTGCTCTGGGTTCAAGGGCAACCACAAGCCAGAAAGTAAGAGCAACGCCGACATGGGCCACAACAGTGCTTGGTGTTGTGCCAAAGTTTGAAAATATAAGGAAGAATCAGTAATGTATACTGCGCCAAGGGACTCGAACCATCGACAACAGCGTCGCCGTTAGACATGTACAGGAGGCTTACCACTAGTCCGATCCACCTACCCAGGAAAACAGAAGCGATCTCGGAAACAGTTTTACTAAGTTCGCTCGCTGCTTCGATATCAAACTGGCCTTGTGAAACTCGGGATAATTATTCTAAAATTCAGGTGAGAAGAGGGTGATTTGGAAAGCCCCTATGATATATATATGTATATATATATGATGTATATATATATAGTATATTAATAGTATACTATATAAATATAATATATAAGCAGAATATATATATTAGTAATATAATACATATATATAATAGATATTATATAGATGTAATGAGGCCGTAGATCGTAGTATAGTACTATATATTTTTGTATTATATATAATATACTGATATATTTAGTATAATACATATTAGCTGTAGTATCATTATATATACTATATAGCTAGTACTATGATATATATATAACATGGTATAAATAAAGTAAGAATAAAGGTTTTTTGCCGTCTGAAAAAAGATAATATTTTCAAATGTTATTTGCGTTTATTTTCTGTTACATTATTTTTTTGCTTAAACATAGATCACAAAAAATTCATTAAAAAAGAAAAACTGAACAGTGTATCTTTTCGTGTTCTTAAGAATTTGGGTAACACACTCTGCGATATTAAGCATTGTCTTACAAGAATGACGTTGTATGTTTAAATGCCTTTGTATTGAGTAAGGTGGTGCACACGTGATTGATTTTTTTATTTCAAAGAATTTTTGAAAGTACTCTCTGAATGATTAGTCAATCATCGTTTATTAGTATCAAATAAAATTTGAAAATAAAAGTGTCCGGTAAATGAAATTTTTATTACAACACAAAATAGAAGTATTTTAGTGAAAAAAGCATTGAAATATCTTGAATATTAAAGATTTTATTGCCATTTTTGTGAAAGCCCCGAAAAAAAAAAATTCCCCTCTCCCCCCCCCCCCAAAAAAAAAACAGTTTTTTTTTTTTTGTTTCCCAAAAAAATTAAAGATAAATTAGTTGTTCATCAAAAAAACATTTTCTTTTATCGGTTCGAAGAAATGGATTTTGAGGATAAAGTCTCCCCTTAAATCTTATTATATTCTAATCACTATCACCTACGTTTTCCTAAACTGTAAGGTTGCTAACTGTAGAATCCTTATTTACAAATATAAAGTATAATGATGCAGTAAGTCCTGTTGCCTCATCAACTACCTAGTTTAAAATACTATTTTAATATTCAGTCATTAAGTAATAACCTAGTCTGGTGAGTACTAACAAAAGCACCCCAAACAATATTAGAAAACAGAAATCGCTCATATAATTATATCTTCTCCTTAGTATTGTAGGCAGCCTTAATCTCATTAATCATTTATCTGAAAAATACAATGTTTTTCAAAGGTTCTTAAATTTAAGATATCTAGTGGCTATACTTCAGTTTTTTAATAGAGTAGGTATGTTTTTATGCATTTATAGTAAATTAGTATGTCATCATATAAACTTGTTAACAGGTAATTTTTTAGAGGACCTCTGGGTCGGGCCTGCCCAGGTCGCAATGTTCCTTGAGGCTCTCCACTTCTCGTAGGAGGAGGGTGGGCCAGCAAAGTATGTAAATATATATCAGTATGATATAAATTTCAGTAAGTTGTGTAAAGTTTGATTTTATTATTATTATTATTATTATTATTATTATTATTATTTTATTATTATTATTATTATTATTATTATTATATTATTATTATTATTATTATTATTATTATTATTATTATTATTATAATTTCCTTAATGCTCCACTTGTTAGATCATTACTTTGTCTGATCTTGAATGCGACTACCTAAATGCTCAGCAATGCTGTAATAGATTGAACATGGTAAGTTTCAAGCAAATCTTATTTTGAAAATTACATTTTTGTTTTGTTTAGTTGCTTTGGCTAAACCATAGAAATTATATCAGATCGGTAAAAAATTTATGTAAAAACTTTGAAAACATCTTCCATCTGTAAATACGGTTTTAGGTTTTACAAAATTAGGGTAGGTATCTAGGGAAAATCTGATAAATATCCTTAATATAAACCAAGATTATAAAACATAAAATTATCCGTCTCCAGTGTTGGACTTCCATCCCGGTATTGCCGCTTCTCCTTGTGTGCAGTGTCAGCTTCTTTACATACACCAAAAAAAATTAAGTGAATTGAAAAAAAATCCAGACGTTTATCTTATAATTGTTTTTCATTTATTTCATCTAAATTTTTATCCTTATTAATTAGTTTTGCACCAAACTGCCAACAGTGATTAATTATTTCTTCTTTTTTCTAGTGGGTTTTGCCAAAATTAGTGGTTCACACTATTCTGTCTTTAGTTTTCGCCCTTAGTGGTCATTATTGGTTGCTTTTGGCATCGCTACCCTTGGCCATTTATCTCGGACTACAGTAAGTATCATAAGATTATTAATATTTTTACTTTAAAAGAATATCCCAGTACTTAAAAGCTGAGAAACTGTAGACTCTCTTTGCTGTTGAAGTAATTTGAAAAGTTAACGGATAGCTAAAATGTTATCGTTTTTAAATCTCTATGAAGCTAGCAAACCTTTTCGTGTTTTATTTAGGTACAAGAATGTTCCTCCTGGGAATTTCGGAGTCTACGACCCAACAGAAATCCTCAAACTCGGTCAAGTCCGATCTCATGTAAAAGATTCCATTATTGGCATAGTTTATTATTTACTTTTCTTCTTTATATATTTATATTGGTGAGTTTTTACAGACTAAACTCTGTCTGTCAAAAATAAACTATATTTCATAATTAATTTGAAATTTTCAGTTAAACTGTTATTGGTTTTGTAATTAGTCTACATAAATGAATAATTGCTAAATATTTTATTTTTTTGCTTACGAAATTGGTACAACTTTTTTTATTTATCTCCCTAGCTTGTTAACTCACCTCGTGAAAACAACCCGCGTTCCCAAGCCATCTTATTCTGATGATATTGGTCTATAAACTTCTATGAAAATAGCAAAACCTGTGGAAAGTGCGTTCAGTTAACAGCTTTTTATAACAATAAAATTTTGCGACGACTGTTAAGGACATTATATATTGTCGTTAAATTAGCTAGAAAATTGAAAGAGTATTTTGTTGAGGAATTGTCACCATGGCAAGCTCTCTCTATATGTATAAAGTTTTCACATATTTTAAATACATACTATGGTGTAGCTTTTAATTTTAATGTTTTAAAATTTTCTTATCAAGGAACTTTAGTAGTTCCTCAATTGCATATTTTACCATAAAATAAGTATTACATTATACTTGAAGGGAGGGCTCTCCCCCAAAGTATTTTTGAAAAGTTTTGAAAAACTATTAAATCTCAATACTAGTAACCTTACAAGAATGGTTATTTGCCCATAATTTAGGTTTTTCGTGTTAATTCTCTTGGTAGAACTACCCATGGTTAGATATGGGGAAAAATATGAAATCTCTGCAATTAACTCGCGTTCTTCATTTGTTATTTGTTCAATTGATAATGCAAGACATTTTGCATCTAATTTATGATTAAATACAGGATAGAATTAGGTTTTATTTTTAGTTTGAAATGAATTTTGTTATATTAAAGTTCAAACTGTGTGAATTAATGAACTTCACATTTTCTTTGTTAGTTTATATGGTGCTAATTTTTTCTTCCAAAGATCTTTTGTAAATAGACTGTACCTCTAATTTATAAGTAATTTACTATATTTATGTAATGTTTGAACATTTTAAATGTTTTAATTATTTTTAAATGTGTTATCAGAAGCAGCTGATTCATGACTCTTATTTCATATTTGTACATAGATCTTTTCTTTAAGATACGCAGAGCATAAGTTTGGTAATAATAGTAATTGCTCATCAAAGTCTAGTCTTTATTATTTTTTTTAAATTTCATCTCAATTTCTAGTTTTGTTTTAAATTTTCTTAAATTGATAATAAAGTTTTCTAAAAGAACCGTCTGTAATGTCTATTTTGTACTTCAAATAACTATTATAAGTAAGTGATTCAAAATATGTAACTTCTTCTTCTTCTTCTTCTTCTTCATCTTCCTTTTTATTCCCAAGACTGGGAGTAAGGTGCGTGACAAGCATCGGAAAAGAAAAGCAGTAAAAGAATATGACAAAAGTCGAAAGGAAAGCCCAGCCTTACCGCCTCCATCTGTACCATTAATTAGTCAGAAAATCCACCCTAGAGCTTCACGGAACCGCGACGGACCCTCACTATGGTAAATCGTCAGTGTAAGGGGTTCGATTCTCCACAAGGTGGGCCACAACCATACCCCTCAAAACTCCCGCAATTTCAACTCCTATTATGCATTTTATTCTCGCCTCTGCCAAACTGCCATTTCTCTCCTTCAAGCATTCCGTTACAGACTCAATCCACTTTTCTTCGGTCTCCCGCAGCCGGTCGATTTGCCAACACACTCGCCACTATACATCCGCTTAACCACCGACTATCATTCATCCTTTCCAAATGACCAAACCATCTCATCATGCTTTCATTTATTCTCTCGTTTATCCCTTTCTTCACACCACACAACTCTCTAATACGTTCATTCCTCATTTTATCAATTCTTCTCACACCTAGCACTCCCCTAAGATTGGCCATCTGAACACATTGAAGTTTAGATCTATACTTCTTATTCCAGACCATAGTCTCACTACTATACAATAACACAGGTAACAATATGTAACTTTTAAATTATTTAACGAAAATTTATATTTCCATACTCTAACGTATCCACCCTGCTGTGGTGTGGTGGTGGTGGGGGTTGGCTCTACCTTTATTGTTTTTTGTAATTTGTGTATCCCTTTGTAATTACCCGTTCCTTCCCGTTTGTATCCCTTCTCCTTTTTCTGTACGTAATACCCTACACATTCCTACTCTTATGGGAGTCGTCCCAGTTTCCTCCTGAATCCTGGTAGCTATCGTCTCTGTGCATATCGTGTGCCCCCCCCCACCCCGTTAACGTACCCCACCTTGTCGTGATGGGGGGGGGGGCTCAGATACCATTTTCGAATGGTATCTGTGAAGAATTACGTTATTGTTTTTGGTTGATTTTTGCTCCGTCTTTTTGTGGATGCCCTACTTTCCATTTATGTTCTGTCATCTATTATTATTTTTTATTATTATCCCGTTCATCTTACCCGTCCCTTCCCTAGTTTATGTCCTTTCTCCGTTTTCTGTATGTACTACCCTACGTATTCCTGATCTCTCTTCTGAGGGTCTTCCCATTCTTCTCCTGCATCCTGGTGGCTATCGGGCTATTGTCTCTTGTGTGTATCATATGCCCATCTTGCCCTCCTTCCTTCGTGGGTGAGGGTACAGAGAAAAAACCGGTTATTCTCGCCTTTCTCCAGCCCGCCTATTCTTGGGGACCCGAACCTTGCCTAACCACTGAGGAGGCTGTCCTGCATTTTGGTATATAATTGGGCTTCGCGTCTTATCCGTGTGGTGCACGGCTATATTTCTCATCTTAGGGACTGGACTCGGAGTTCCGGGGGGGGGGGTTTTGAGGTTACACTCATGGCCCACCCTACGGGGTGGGGTTTCTCGGGGAGGTACTATGCTCTGGGCATGTAGTGGGCGTGGTTACCCTCCCGGGATATATGTTTATATTCATCATTTGTGTTTATTTATTGCGGAGCAGATGATTTAAAGGTTTATTTCTTATGGGTAAAAATAGAAAGAAGAATAACGTTTTCAAGAAAGGCGGTATTCAACATCTGTCGGGACCCCAACCCGAACCCTCCCTGGCCGTTTCCAGACCAGCGACCAATAGGGGTTTTAATGCCCTTATTGACGAAATGGTTGGTACTTTACCACCCAACCCAATAGTCCTATATTACGGACCAGTTTCCAGGACTACCCCGTCTAGATCAGCTGAGGCTGTTATGACCTCTCTGAATGACCTAATCACTTGAAACTTACTTCAGCCATAACTAGAGTTCATGCGTCAGCAGGGTCCCATTCCTAAACGCCAGATTAAACCAACTCCTACGATTGCTTTCTCGGATCCCCCTCCAGGGGTCCCAAGTCTTACTTCCTACCACCCGCTTTATTTTTATTTACATTCGACATCTTCACGTCCACTGAATTCTATAAGCCAACTCGTCCTTTGTGATGCTTTGGGTGCGGCTCTTCAAACAACTGAAGCACAGCTACGCCAATTCCATCCTGGTTCGTGCTGCCTCTCGAACCCAAAGCAACATACTTGGTTCTCTATGACGTATGAGGAAGATTCCTGTCATTTCTAAAATTAACGATGTTCGTAACACGTCCAAGGGTACCATTTATGCGCCCGAGTTCTGTTCAGATGCTTCGATTGTCATTCTAACTCATTTGCAGAATCACAATGTGCCAACCACCGACGTTTATCGGTTCCCTCCGCATAAGGAGAACCCCTCAATGACGAACCTTCGTCTCTTACTTACTTTCCTTCCGTCCAAAGTTAAACTTAGTCTTACCATGCACACGATTGGAACTTATGTGCCCTTTCCGAGATGTTTAAAGTGCCATAAATTTGGTCATCCCCCCAGAAATATTGTCGGTCTCCTCAGACCATTTGTGCGACATGTGGAAGTTCTCTCCACACCAGCTGTGAAAAGCATCCTCCTTGTCCTAACTGCAAGGGTCCATACCCAGCCTTCTCTGTACGCTGCCCCTTTGCCTTGGAGAAGCAAATCCTTGAGCAATGCGCTCTCATAAGTATGACCGTCGAGAAGCTACCAGCCGGGCTAAGGAGAAGCTGGCTCATCTTCCTCTTATGCTGCCGCAACGACCACTGCCTTTGAGGTTGCCTCTAACATTGCCCATCGTCCTCGTGCGTTGTGTCCGAAACTGCTCCACTTTCGCGTTCGACCATTCCGTCTTCCGTGCGGGATAATGAATCATCCGACCTGGTGTTTCCTGTGACTCTGGACAATTGTCCTCCTAACTCTCCTACCATGGTCCGCCGGACCACTCGTCGGTCTTCGCCGACCCACACAACCCTCTTAATACTGCTGTCATTATGAGAAATCTCCAGCAGAAAAGATTTTCCGTTACAAACATTTATAGATTTCCCCCTTGTCGGAACTCGCCCGACACCCCAAATCCTCGTTTACTGCTGACCTTTAATACCCTTCATTCACCTACAAACGTAAAAATAGGGTTCACAAGCTACAATGTTCGCACGTTTATCCCTCGACCCAGACGTTGCTTCAAATGTCAACGGTTTGGTCATCCCCGAAAATACTGTAGGGGACAGGATGACATGCCCAATCTGCTGAGAATTATTTCACACTCCCTGTGAAAATACCCCTAACTGTAAAAACTGGAGGATCCCTACGGTGGTGCTTTTTTCAAATGCCCGTCTTACGTTTGAACAGGAGGTTTTGGAGTTTTGTACCATACATAAATTGAGCAGGAGAGATGCTATACGCCAGCTCAATGAAAAATATCAGACAAATCAAAGGCAATCTTACGCCACAATTACAGCTGCCCCCAAGCCTCCACGTGTTAATCCGCCAATACAACCCCATCCTAACAGAACTCCTCTCCTAAATCCCAGTGAAACTCGGGCAGCTACTGCAACCTGTCTACCTGTATTGCCCACACTACCAACTTCTCAAATAGTACAAAAGCAGCCCTTGATCCAATCTCCTGTCCAAAAAGCCATCAACAACCTATCCCGAGTACTAGCTTTCAACAAACCAGCAATGAAACGAAGCTGGTTCATCCAACACAAAATTTTGAAAAGCATTTCCTGCCAAGACACACTGTCCCATACCTACCCAATAGGTTTTCCAAACTTCCTGAAAAAGATGTTCCTAAACACAGAAAAGAATAGTCGCCAAGCTAAAGATTATTCATTAAAATACAAAGCATTCGAATTTCTAAATAAAAACACACTAACCCCAGACGTAAAAAATGCTACACAGAAGAGACCTCGCCATAAGTCTATTTCAGAGACGAAAGCAATGACTTCAATAGATTATACCCAAACAATCACAGCTACCGGACAACCCACCAATCAACGCTCTAATAATCTGCAAGATAATTCCAGGTCTTCTGAATCCTCCTATAACTTTTCCGAATTTCCTATCTCAGCACTCCCCCAAGGGATTCTATACTCTAGCGGACGAAATGGATAACAGCCCCCAAGTGGAGCTTGATGTGATGACCCACTTCCTGCGCTTTCGAGAAAGGCGGATGGAAAACTGTCCAACGTAAACACCGCAAACGTTAATAAGCGTTCTGGATCTGTTGGAGGCATGAGAGGAGACCCAGATTCCTAAATTAAATTGTTCAATTTCCCAAAATCACTTGCACGATGAATTACTGGCAAAATCTCCAGTATCAGACCTTGTCAATCCAACGAATCCTATATTGGAACCCGATATCGCAACCCCAACACCTTTTCAAAAAGATGGCACCTTATATCCCCATTCCATAGAAACAACTCCATATCCCCCACACATTTCTGAATCTGCTTGCTTGGCAGATACTGATACCGCTCCCATTAATAAAGATGAGCATTTTGGTTGCTCTTCCAACGATCAACCAAATCCACACAATAATAAGTTGAACTCAATTTATCTCGCATTCATGGCGAAGCCCTTCACCACAATTACTTTTACTGAAACTCTTTCAAAAGTGGTCGTATAACCTGAATCCTTGTTGTATGACTATTCTTTACGACCAGGATATGTTGCCCCTCCTCGTCGAGATCCACGACTCAGCCTTTCCTCTCCATCTGAACCCACCTCCAACACTACCCCTATAGTCACAGAGACAATTGTCTCAAAAAGACCATCATAATATTTATAACAGCATGGCCACTTTCCTTCACTTGAATTGTCGTTGCTACCACTCTAATTTTGAAGAACTTGTTTAAACTAGCATAGTGAGAGACTTATGCTTGCAGAAAACTCTTCGACTAGTCATTTCGGACTTTCAACCATCGGAATATAAAATCACCGCTAACCTCTATAGAAAGAGATGACAATGATAGGGAGGTGCAGGAATGGTCATTCATAAATCTGTTTCCTATTCTCCAGTCCCTCTTCAAACTAAACTTCATGTAATGGCAGCACGAATTCACTTATCCACCGACCTTACTATCTGCTCGATCTACTTAGCTCCGAGTAACGAATTTACTAAGGTCGACTTAGCTTATCTTTTTAAACAGCTTCCTACTCCTGTTGTTATACTAGGAGACTCAACCTCCGCCACCCCTTATGGGGTGACTCTGTCACTTCGTCTAAGTCTAAAATCCTTGTAGATCTTCTAACCCACTTTTCCTTGGGATGCCTTAACACAGGATTCCCTACATACGAACATTTAGACATACAATTCTTAGATTCATGATATTTCCCTTTTCTCCATTCCCTTATGGATCGCTTTACCTGGTCCCGCTTTGATTATTTATACGGCAGTGGTCACTAGCTAATAGCTTAAATGAGCTTGTACCAAACCCAATGTTAAAACCTAACTCCAGCTGGCGTTTTAATCGAGCGGAGTTGGCTCCTTTTTATCAAACTACAGCTATCTTACTTTCTTCCTTCAATAACCGGTTTCCGACAGTTGATAATGCCTTTCGCTTTTTCCAACAATTAAGTTGTCATCTCAGCAGCGGAAGCTTGCATTCCGCAAGCAGCGGTCGGCAACCCCTTGGTGGTCCCAAGAGTGCGCACAAGCTAACCGAGAGAAGAAACTCTACAGGCAATACAAAAGGACCCGTATACTACCCTAAACATGATTAATTAATCGCCAATCACGTAAATAATTTTTTTCGAACTTACATTTAGACTGTTAACTCCATAACTCCCCTTCCTTTAGTATGGAAAATTACACAGAAAATATCTCGTCGTTCCAACAACTCGCACACAGTCCTCCGTTATGGGCCTGATATTACCGACACGATATCCGCTCCTGCTGTTGTTGCAGATACAATAGGTTATAGTTTCGCTATCCTAAAGCCTTTCAAAAAGTGAGAACTAGCACTTCACTGCCAGACTTCTCAACAGCAAAAGGGGAATATCCTACCTATAACTGTTTTTTTTTTACAATTGCAGAGTATCAAACTGCACTGGTTAATAGGAAAGACAGTGCTCTTGGTCCAGACACGATATATCCATCCCTCGGCATCAGCATTTTTGCTGGATCTATACAACAGAATCTGGATCGAATCTTCTTTTCCTTCTATTTGAACCACAGCTTTTGTAATCCATATTCCCAAACCTGGAAAAGATCCGAAGTTGGCTGACAACCAAAGACCAATCTCGCTAACCTGTCATTCCTGTAAATTAATGGAGAAAATGATTTCAGGCTGCTTTCTCCCTGTTCTGTGACGAGTCGCCAAGCACTTTTACTAAAATTTTCTAGTTCGCACCGCGGACCCCTTTGTCAAAGAACCATGACATCCGGGAAGCCTTCTCAACTGGTGTGGTGGTTCTTGGTGTCTTTTCCTTTGATTTGGAAAGAAGAAAAAGCTTACGACAACAACGTGCGGTGGGAGACTGGGATCTTCTTAAATCCATTCGCTCTGCTTCCGGACAACTTTTCATAGTGAATTTTCTGTCAAACCAGATTCGTCAGGTTCGGTGCCCCCTTTCCTATTCTGTTTCACGCCATTTTACTCTGGATGAAAGGCGTTCCACAGGTATAAGAATTCTAAGTTGTATACTACTTTTACTCTCGGACCTTAATTATCATATTTCTATATCCCAGCGACGTTCAATTTTTTCTCTATGTTGATTGGCCTTGCGTTATATATAGTTGGAGCCAGGCTGCGTTTTCTTGAACGGCAAATCAACTAGCTATTTAAATATTCACCAATGGGGGGGGGTAACTCCATAGCTTCCATTTTCTCCCACCCAAAACCTCAGGCAGTGCTTTTAAAAAAAAAAAAAAAAAAAAAAAAAAAGGAATCGAAGAACCTGCCCCCTTTTTCCAGACTAACCTTATACCGATCCATCTAACTTCACAGGGTAAATTTCTAGGAAGAGGACTCACATTTCTAAGGATGACCACTTTAACATATGCACCGCATAAAAATTAAACAACTTTGAAAACGACCCTAAATCTCTGGGGGGGGTCGGCTGATCGCAAAGTCCCTTTTGAGTCTCTACATCGCCCTACGATCGGAACTGGACTATGACTGTGCAGTATATGGTCATGCCTTCACAACACTTACACCGGTTAGATCCCATACAAAACGAGGCGATCCGTATTCACTGGAGCCTCCGATAATCGTCCCGGGGGCGTGAGCCTTGTGAAAAAAAGTTGAAAGTTCAATCCAATGCTGGCACTCCTCTTCGAAGGAAATAATCATGTGCACAAGTTTATCTTCGTTTTCAACCCCAATACCGTCTGCCCTCACACCGATTCTTTCTGCAGGAGAGACCTCAGAATCCTAATTGCTGGCCATTTGCAAATAATAATCATAACCATCATTAATATTTAACTAATTCCTTAACATCCCTTTTGCAAAAGGTGCGGCCTCTCTCTTACGACGAAGGGTACAACCTTGGCTATTTCTCGCTCCACCATTTGCTTGGCTCTGACCTCTCTCTCCATCTAGCCATCCTGCCTGCCTGTAAAACATTTCATTCGCGTTTCATTTCCGTTTATAGTTTTACGAATGAATTTAACTTTAGTGTTTACTGATGCTTCCTAAAACGGGACATCGCTGTGTCTTTCCTCTCCCATACCCTCCCCCTCATTGCTCAAATTTTTTTACCGGCAGCAGAATTGATGGCTATAATGTTTGCACTTTCTCGAATTCTATTCTCTATAACCAAGATCACTCTTGTCATTATTCGGATTTAGTTCAGCAGAACCCTCCAGGCGTTTAAAACCCCCTATTCTAAATACTATGGTATCCGCTGTACAATTTCTTCGGCTGCTCCACTCCTGTATGAAACAAAATTTTTAGGTTGGACCCCTCTCATGTAGGCGTAGTAATTGGCATATGAAATCGCTGTGAGAGAGGCCCAAAATTGGGAGTTTTCCACGTACCTCCCGGATTTCGCCATTCGGAACCAAGGCCCGCCATCGTCAACTGATTCCTATCCAGCTCTCCAACAAGGCTTTCGATCTTGTTGCAAGAGTGCTGGACGAGGCGAAACTCGCATGAGAACTATTAACAGTCTAGCCATTGGTGAGTGGGGTCTTTCTCCCACTCGAAGAAAGCTCTTCAACAGCAAGAGTGAATATTGCACACCTTCTGTATTAGCCCACACCATACAACTCAGTCATATATATCACGCGAACCCTCCTCCCATTGCACAATTTTGCGTTAGGGCCATACCCCCCGCAATCTGTTTCACCATATCTTCTTTTTAAAACTTATTGTTTCCCATCTGGAAGCCTATTTACGCCTCGTTCATTCTTACTTTACGGTCGCCGGTCCATAACACATTTTTTCTAAAAGATACAGTTATCCCATATCTTATAACTGAATCTCACCACTTACACCTTTGGCAGATTAATTCGATATTTTCTTGTAAGCTCCATGATTGAATTGAGTCATTTCCACAATTTGATATTCTATGTAATACAGTAGGACTATTTAATTTTGTTGTATATCAATATGAAGGGAGGCAATTATATCTGAACAGGTCTGGTTCTTTAATATTTTGACTTTGACATTTAAAATATACGTACGTTCCAGGGCCCGCCCATGGGTGTTGACTTTTCAGCCCGGTGTGGGCCCGCCTTCTTTGTGAGCCCGCTGGTGCGGTGCGTACATTGATATTTGAGAGAGAGCAGAGGAGAGAGAGAGATTAGAGCTAGAAATGAGATATATAGCTAGTGAGAGAGAGAGAGATGAGAGAGATGAGAGAGAGAGAGGAGAGAGAGAGGAGAGAGAGAGAGAGAGACGGGCTCATTGACGCCTGCATCGCTGAGAGAGTGAAGATGAGAGCAAAGGAGGAGGGAGGAGAGGAGAGATAGGAGAGAAGAGAGACGCAAGGAGGAGGCAGAGAGAAGAGACGACTTAAGGATAATACCAGCGGCGCGCTGACCGCTTTCGCGGTGCACATCGATCGACGGCGCTAGATCCTATAGAATACGCTCTCACATACGCTCATAATTACTTCACACCAGAGCATAGACTACCGAAACCTTGCTACACATCTTACAGAGTGAGGCCCGAGAGAGAGAGGAAGAGAAGCGTCGCATTCGAGAGAGACGAGACGGAGAGAAGAGAGAAGTGAGAGGAGAGAGGAGAGAGGAGACATACTGGAGAGGAGAAGAGAGAGAGAGAGAGAGACAGGGGGAAAGAGGAAGAGAGAGAGAGAGAGAGAGATGAGAGAGAGAAGAGAGAGAGAGAGATGAGAGAGAGAGAGAGACGAGAGAGAAGAGATGGAGAGAGGAGATGAGAGAGGAGAGAGAGAGAGAGAGAGACGAAAGAGAGAGAGAGAGAAGAGATGAGAGAGAGAGAGAGGAGATGAGAGAGAGAGAGAGAGAAGAGACGAGAGAGAGAGAGAGAGAGAGAGAGAGACCGAGAGAGAGAGAGAGAGGAGAAGAGAGAGAGAGAGAGAGAGAGAGAGAGAAGAGAGAGAGATGAGAGAGAGAGAGAGAGAGACGAGAGAGGAGAGAGAAGAGAGAGAGATGAAGAGCAGAGAGAGAGAGAGAGAGGAGAGAGGAGAGAGAGAGAGAGAGAGAAGAGAGAGAGAGAGAAGAGAGAGGAGAGAGATGAGAGAGGACGAGAGAGACGAGAGAGAGATAGAGAGAGAGAGAGAGAGAGAAGAGTGAGAGAGAGAGAGAGAGAGAGAGGAGAGAGAGAGAGAGGAGAGAGAGAGGAGAGAAGAAGAGATAGAGAGAGAGAGAGAAGAGAGAGAGAGAGAAGAGAGAGAGAGAGAGAGAGAGAGAGAGAGAGAGAGAGAGAGAGAGAGAGATTCTTCAACTTGACAAAAACTCCATGACTGCGACCCAAAAAGGTGACCCAGACTGAACATTTATTTGATGTGGAATTTAAAACAATGATAATGTTTTATGTTATACAATAAGAACATTACTTTGCATTTAAATTGTCAAACATTAATAATGGACCAAGAACGTGTTTAGAAGAAGTTTCCACAATTTCTCCATTGATCACGACTTCCTCCAAGATCATATGAAGTTTATCGACATTATTCAAAATATTTCTCTCCATGAATTTTCCAAAATAATTTTGAAATAGGGTGAAAGTCAGACCTAAAAATTCATAAGCAACCAGTTCATTTTCTTGAGGATCCGCAACTACGATTGTAACACACTGACCAAAGTTTCTGAAGATTATTATACTATCCTCATCTTCAAAGAAGTGACACTGTTGAAATGAATAAAAATAAAAAGGTTACACTAACACGTTAAGCTTATATATACATATTTATATTAAAAATGGTTCAAGCTTTTCTATACCAAAATATGTTAACTTGTTCTGCTTCTCTGGAATCCCTAGGGATTTTATTATTTTATTTACAGATGGCTTCGTGTGTTGGTGAGGCTGTGTTTGTGATGTTTGAATTTTTTGTTGTATTGGTTTTATGGCTTAGTGTTTCAGTGTAATAATATTGCTAATTTTTATTCTTACTTCAATTGATTAAGCTATTTATTCTAATGTTGAGGTCTATGATTAGGTTTATTTGGTCTTGGTTTGGTTATCTCTTTGGTCAGAGAGAGTTTCTATGTTTTATTAAGGTGTCTATTTCAGGTGAAAAATTGAAATTAAAATGTTTGCAGTAGCCTTGGAGGATGTATTTATTGGAAGCTTTTAGTACAGTTTTATTGTAGTATTGGATTGCTTTTACAAGAGATGGAAAGTCAGCTATTTGGAAATATTGTAGTTCTTGTTCTGTATAAGCTTGCCTGTTCACCTTCTTGTAGGTGTTTTTTTTTAAAGGATGTGTGTGGGGGGGTGTAGTATGAAGTGAAGCAACCACCTTCTACGAAATCCGTTTAAAAACCAATACATATTTACATGACTTATCAACTATAGCTTTGGTGTAAAGCAACATTACATACAATAAATCTATATAATATTACACACCCCCATGATTCCAAAAATCATTTTAAACCCCCAAGCCTCTCGTACATCAATCTATTCAGTAATTTCTTCTCCCATTGTTCTCTATTTAATTCCCCCACTACTTACTTTTCTTCTGATGTCAACTCTACTGATGGATCTTTCTCTTCCACTAATTCTCTAATATCCAGAATATGTCGAGCCATTCCATCTACGTATATATTGTTACTTGAATTTATCTTCGTTACTTTTTCTTTTTTCCACCTTACCGAACAGTCATTATTTAAACCTGGTTTTATCCAAACCTTTTCTCCAACTTGAAAAACCGCATTCCACCCTTATATCATCTACAAACTCCTTTTTATTTGGTCTATGCCACTCATATGAAAAACTATTGTATGGAACCGACTCTTCTTTGAATCCTACCTTTGGCGCTACATTATACCAAAATATTGCTTCTGCGGGTGAAACCTTTGCTTTTTCCGCTATCCTCTTTATCGTTCTATGAAATCTCTCCAAAATCCAGTTTCCTTCTGCTCTACATGCTGCTCTAAATCTTTTTTCCATTCCCCAATTTTCACACAAAATCTTCAATTTTTCAAACCTAAAAACTGTTCCATTGTCCATTAACAATTCGTTCATAGGTTCTCTTTCACCTATAAATTCTTCAATCTTTTTCACAATCTCTCCACCACTTTCATTACTCAATTCCTTCCAAATCCCAAATCTTCCTGGTCCACAATCAATGATAGATAGGTATGACTTCCCTCCATAATGCGTTATATCTAACACCACTCTTTCCCGAATATTTTCCACACTTAACCTTCCTTCCTCATGCTTCGTAGGTACAGGGTCAATAGACTGACAATCCATACAACTCTTCACATCCCTTCTCCTCACGCCAGGGTCCGCCAACATTGCAAGATATAATGTCCTTTCCACCCCTTAATGATGCCTCTCATGTTCTTCCTTAATTTCTTCCATTGCCATTCCACACAAATTTGTTTTTTCGACATTTCTCCCTTTTTCAACCAACCAGCTCTTCTTTACCCTTGTTAAAATATCTGCCTTATTCTCTTCAGATTTCACAAATTTCACACTAAACTCGATACCAGTTTCATCTATAAGCTATCTTATCCCCATTTTAATCCCAAATTAATTCCTTTTAAGATAGCCTCCAATCCTGCTATATTTATGAGTCCTTTATCTTCCTTCATATCCTCCAATTTCCAATACTGTCCCCAAAGCCAGGTTACTCGCGTCACACCACACAATACCAATTTTTTCCTCACTAACCAACCATCTCCCTTTCATCGGATCATTCTTCCAAACCCTTTCCAACGTTTCACTGAGTAAGTTTTTTACCTCCACACTTACCTCTTTGTTCCATGACATATCCTCAGTTTTTCTTTTAATATAACTCGTTGCCACTCTCAACCATCCCGCGACCGGGTAATGTCCATCTAACTCACCACAAATTCCAAAAACTCTTCTCGTTAAATTTTCTTTCAACTCTTTATTCAAACCTTTCCCTATTTCAAAAACCAAATCTCCAGAATTTTCAGCTTCCAATTTTTCAACAATTATCATTTCCGTTTGAACATTTTTACCCTTGATCATTAAACTCACAATATCTTTTCCCTGACATCTTACTGTGTCTCTATTAAACGTCTTCAATACGCTATACCCGTTATTTCCTTTATATACCTCTTCACTTACCATCGATTTATATCCATAATTGACCAACCCACGACAATTTTTTCCATTAATTTCAACCCTTATGACTACCAAATTTTCAACTGCTGGATTCAATTTTTCGATGAAACCGCCTCCAACTGTCCAAGAGTTTCATCCTCCTCATTTCCCGCTGTCAAATCGCATTCAAACGCTTTGTGTCCTCTTTTGTTACAACAACAATTTATTCCTGTATTCTGATTCCATCCGAAATTGTAGTCATTTCTTCTATAACACTGTCTCGCAATGTGTTCCTCGTTTTGGCAGATAAATTATCTTATTACACTAACATGTTGTCTTTCAATCATTTTTTTTCTTCAAAGAAATTTGTCTCTCATTCTTTATTCACATCTCTATTACAGTTTTTTAATTCGACGTCTCTACATTGAGAAGGAAAAGAATAAATTGAGGTTTTATCGGGCATTTGCAACATCAAACTAAAAAGATTTAAGAGTGAGACCTCACTGCTATACAATCCACATCGACACGTTTAGTCTCTTAACCGACCCGCGGCGCTGTTAATGCACAAATTTTTTTCTCATATTTCCTTTCTTCTACATAGTGTCGGTGCTTATCTCGTTAGTTGTATACAGCTCGATAGGGTTAGAAGTAATTGGTAGATATCGGTGTGGTACAACGCGTAAATAGAAACAAAAACTATTACTTATTAGAACAGTTTACTATTTTATATGATACCATCAATAACTTAGCAGTTATACATGTACGCCCTCACTGTTACAAATCATTTTTTTGTACTTTGAATAGATGTTAGTGTTCAATCTCTCTCGCTGCTTAAGTACAACTCTCTTTTGACGTATTACATACTATTACATATACTATATTACTATCTCTACTTATATATTACTCTACTACTATACTCTATTAACTATATATATTACTATAATTCTATATTCTCTATATCTCTTTCTATGAAACATATATACTCTATTATTCTAATATATTATAATTTCATGATAATTTAGAGTATTATAATGTTACTTATATTAAATTACTTCTTAACATATATAACTATATAGTCTCTATCTTATCATACTATAAAAGAGTAATTTTTTTAATGAATATCTACATATTAATAGATATTTTTTAATCGATCAGTTACTTGAGGTTACAATTTGATATTTTTAATACAATATCGATTATAGAATATTCATGATATTTGTTTCTTCTTAATTACATACTAGTCATTACTAAGTATGAGTCTATACGTCTTGTTAGACGTGACAGTATCATAGTAGTTGGTTTAAGTTCAGAATATGGCGGTGGTGTGGCTGCTGGTGGTGTGTGCGGATGTTTGGGGCTGGTAGTGTGAGTGATGTGGGTGTGTACTGGGTGGCTGGTGGTGATGGCGCTATTGGTGAAGGGTTTATATATATAATATACTATATTATATACTCACTAATATCTTAACTATATATATATATACTATATATACTATTATAATATTACTATATATTATACATATTCTATAATACTACTAGTCTATACTTATTAACGATATATTATGCTGATATATTCTACTACTATTGAGTCTATATATTATACTATCTTCATATATTACTACGTTGAATTATATATTATATATTTATATTATGATATCGTATTATACTGAGTTTGACTTTCTTAACTTTAACAGAAAGCGTTGTCCTGTTCTTATACTCACACATATACACTTATATAACTATATACATAAACAATTGAGACGAAATATACATATATAAAATATAACAAGACAAAATGATATGATTGATGTATGTATTACCCTCAATTTATCTAGAACTACAATTAAGCAAATTAAATAAAAATATACCACACATTTAATTTAATTTTGACTGAAAAAATTTTGGATTATAATTTGAATAATGGGATTGGATTTTAAATTTTTTGAGCAGTTATAGTTTAAAAAGTAAATGTCGCATTTTACAAATTTATGTCTATAACTATACTAGTAACCTTATAGCTATATACCTTTTATATCCTATATATATATATAGCTTTATTATTATATGTATATATAAATATATATATATCTTATATATTTTATTACTATATATAATATATATATAGTTTATTATTATACATTATATATATTTATACCTATTATATTATACTATATATACTAACTATATACCCCTATTATATTATATCTATACTAGTTATTATTATAGTAGACAATTAAATTTACTTTATTTTTTTTATATCTTTTAGGCACCTAGCGTTACATCTATTAACGGAATTTATGTATTGACCCTCATTTTGCGAGAGAATATGGAAACTGATATTGATGTTAATATGACGTGTATTGTTTTGATGTTAATGATGAAAAGAAAGTAATATAAATTATTACATGATTATATATTAATAATAAATATATATAGACATATATTTTTTATATATTCTTTATATATATATATTTATATATTTTTATTTAATATATCTAATAAACTTAATTTTAACTACTTTATTATAGTACGGTCAATATGAATTATAGAAAGACCATATAGCATCAGAGTCATTACGATCATGATACAAAAGTTGTTTACGGTAGACAAAGTAGTTAACGCGATAGAAACATTAGTTTGTAAAAATGAATTTATCACATAAATACTATCATATTATAAATATTAGAGGGGAATCAAAAGCGAATATTAACTCATATAGATCACAAAAGCTACCAAATACCAGAATTCTTTTTCATTAAACGATGTAGCTCTATTTAAGGATTTAAGCGCATCTGAATACATTTGACGGTAAATTGTATTACTGATGTTTTGGTAAGATTTTACCATTCAGAATATTGAGAATAGGCGTTGGTGAGTCATCTGTTTTATGCTACCTCTGCTACAAACATGCGTATAGCCATTATTCCCGCTCATCTGAACTTATTGGAACGCCCGAGCTTCTAAGGTTTTTTATATATCTGTAAATATATAAGACTATTTATTTTAAGTTATATTAAAAATATTGAAAGAATAAATACTAAAAAGGAGCATCAAAATTTATATGAAGAGATTCCCTTCATTGAAATCTCATTAAAAAAAATAAACCTTTAAGTCTCAAAACATCTATGACAGCGAAAATTTGGAAATAAAAGATTTTTGTTAAAAGGATTGTATATAATTAAACAAAAATTTTGATAAAGAATATATTATATATATATATAATATATTATATATATTATATATATATTTATATAACTATATATATATATATATATATATATACTATATATATATATATATAATATACTATCTATATATATATATATAATTATATATATTATATATTATTATATATATATAATACGAAGCATATATTTTTTAGATTGATCGTGAGGTCGGAAATAAATTTTGTGTTCTATTTTTGTGAAACATTATAAAATTTTAAAGAATTTATATCGAAACTTTGTGAAAAGGATTTTACAGTTTTAGCATTGTTGCAACATTTTAGTTTGATAGTAGATGAAAAGGTTGCGAAAACCTTTGAAATTTTAATAATTAAAGAAAAAAAGTTTAAACGGTAGTAAATAGTAAATTAATAAAGTGCGAGATTTTGAAAATTATGGAGTTAGAAGGAATTATATAGTGGGATTTGATTATTATTAAAATAATATTATTAATATATTTTACCATTAAAGACAAACATATCCTAGGTATAAGGTTCTATGTTTATGGAAAGAAAATAAACTAGGATTAGTTTAAGGTTTCGAAAAGAACGATTAGTTAGATAGCAATATGTATGGCTTTTTAAAGTATAGATTAATGAATAAAGTTATTGGTTAGGTAAAATTAAGGTTAGGTTTAGGCAGAAATCAATTAGGATAAGGAAGTGGAAAAATTGGGCATGGAAAAAGGGTGCATTTGGTTATTATACAGTGGCCGAAAATTGTACGGTAAATTTTTGGGAGATTTTAATTTAATGGTAAACTTTAGTATTTTTAGAATTTAATTTAATGAAATTAAAAATTATTTTATTTCAAAAAAATTGTTAAATTGCAAGATATAAAGATGTAACTAATAAGATATTACAGATAAGTTATTTTTTACTTGTAATATGATCTTTACAGTATATTTTTAAGAAGGGAATATATAGAAATAAGATTTAGTGAAATAAGAAATGAAAATAGTCAATGAATATTCAGTTGAAAATTTTGTATTTATCGTGATAGTGAGGATGGTTCATTATATTTCTAAATTATATTGATTTTTATTTATTTTAAAAGTGTTTTTATTAACAAATTTCGTATTTTTTAAATAAGATTATAAAAGTATTATTAAAGAAGAAATTATATATTCTGTGTTCTTTATATATATATATATATATATATATATATATTATATATATATATATATATATAATATATATATATAATATAATAATATATATATATATATATTATTATTAATAATAATAATCATTATAGGAACTTGTTATTTTAAAAAGGTAGTTTACAGATATATATCCGAACACGAAAATAATCGGATTTTTTTCGATTATTTCAATGCAATAGTGCTAAGGTAAAAAAGGTGACTTTTTTTAAAAATAAAGGAATAAGAGATCAATAGAAAGATGGAAGAAGTCAGGGTTTAAGAATAGGGGGAACGAGGGGGGATTGTTATTGTTAATCGAAGACTAAAAATGTAGAACAATATAAGTTACCTTTTAATAGACAAAATTAATATCATAGAAAAAGCATAATTGTGGGAAATTTGAGATAATTTTATAGGAAGTTTTAGTTTCGAGTATGCTCTCAAAAAAGAGTAAGTTTAGAGATTGTGATATTATGAATTATTATGTATTATTATTAATTATAAAGTGATATATAATATATATATATGATTATATAATATATATATATATATTTATATATATATATATATAATATATATATTATTATTATATATATATCTTATATATATACGCTATATATATATATATATATACTATTATATTTATATAATTAGTAATATAGTATAATATATATATGGGAAACAATTGAAATCGTTGTGAAAAATTTTGGGTTGGTATGAAAAAGGTTTGCATGATAATAGATTAAGTATAGGTTTAAGGCAAAGAAGATAATAGATAGGTTGTATGTAAGGTTTTTTAGTTAGGTTAGTTAATAAGATTTGGTTTGGTAAAGATTCATATATATATAGTAATATATATTATTATATATATATATATAATAATATATATTTATATATAATATATATATATATATTATATATATATATGTATATTAATATATATCATTACTATATATATATATATATATATATATATAATTGAAATGGAAGTCAAGAAGAAACAATAAGTTTTACCGAAACTTATATATAATATATATATATATATATAATATATACTTACTTATATATATATATATATCCTTGTATATATATATTTAACTATTTAACACTCTCTCCGACCTACTACCTCAGTATCGCTATATATAACGCTAACCGTTATATAATATACTACTCTAACTACAGTATAGCCACGACCGTGGTAAAGCGCTGCAATCACTAACGGAAAAATTTTTTTTGTTTCTTTGAGACAAGTTTATTTAGAATAAAAATTATAATAATTATGGTAGAAAAAAAATAATTTTTTTTTTAATATTTACTTAATACGTGGAAATATTTCTTTCTCTAACAATTTAGAGGGTAAGCTAGCTGAACGGGGAAAAGAAGCGGGACAAAGTTTACGCATACGGTAGGAGGCACCTAGAGAGAACAAGACATTAATACATATTCGTCTGGTGCGTTAAAACGTTATGGTAGTTAATTAGTAAGTATAACCATAACGTGCTTCTTATTAAATGCGTGCGAATTTAAAATTATTATTTTTTTTAAAATAAAGGAATCAAAGGTAAAACGCAAAGATGGCAAGAGTGGGTTTGGTGGTGGAAGAACGAGGGGGACATATTCTTGTAAATCGGAATGAAAAAATTAAATATTTCAGGTGAATAAAAAAAAAAAAAAAAAAAAAAAGATTTAGGTTATAATATATTTATTAAAATTTCATTTAAATTAAGTTTTCTAGATAAATTTATAGTTTTTGTATGTTATTAGATAGCATATATATATATTATATATATATAATATTATATATATTATATAATAATATATATATATATATTAATTATATATATATATTAATATATATATATATATATATATATATATATATTATTATTATATATATATAATAATATATTAAATATAATATATATTATATTATTAATATATATATATTATATATATTATAATATATTAAATGGATAAACTAAGAAATGCATTTTTTGATCCGAGGGAAAAATAGAATTAAGAGATATTTAATTTAATTTAAAAATAATTAAAATTAAGTTATTTAAATCAATTGACTGTGTACTTTTTATTATATGTTTTTATAGAATATTTGTTTTTATTTAAAATTATTTTTCTTGTAGTTAAATTATTTTTTAACATTAAATATTAATAAGAGATTAAATGAAAAAAATACAAAAATAGGGTAGATCAAAAAATTTGGAGTAAAAATGAATGGCAAGAAATTAGATAAAAAGGAGAATGAGACGAGAGGTGATGATAAGAATATAAGGAGGTTGTATAATACGTATAATGTAAATATATAATGTAACATAATTAATAATTAACTTTTAAAAATTAACATAAAATAATATAATTTCTTTTATTTAATGGGAAAAATTGGAGAAAATTCAGTAAAAAAAATTAAAATAATATAAAAAACATTTATTATGTATTAAAATTAGGAAATAGTAATATATATATAATATATATATACTATATATAATATATATATATAATATATATATATATATATAAATATATTTATATATATATTAATATATATTATATATATATATATATATATATGGGTATATAAATATTATAATATATAATATATATATTATATATAGGTGTTTTGATATAGGTTGGTTATATATATATTATAATATATATATATTAGTTATATATATATATACAGAATTAAAATTTGTATTACAATATATATTGTTGAAAAGGATATTTGTAAAAAAATTTGATTGAAAGTGGACTTATTAAAAGTAAAATACAACAATTGGTTTGTTACAAATAATTGATCTACTATTGTTTGAACAATTTATTATAAATTGTGATGGGTAGATATGTATCTTAGTATTTTTTAATATATTTTTTTTAAAAATTATGTAAATAAGTAGAATATTATAATATAATATATTAATATATTATATATATATATATATATATTATAATATAATATTATTTATATATATAATATATATATATAATATATATATATGTATATATATATAATATATATTATATATATATCATATATATGATAGGACTTTATATGGGAGATGAATTTCAGGAATAAGTACATTGTAAAAATATATTGTATAATGTATATTATGATAATATACATGTTATAGCAATTTTTTTATAAAATTGTATAGAGTATATGTAATTACGCATTTCTTGAATTTTTTTTTTTTTTTATTAAAGTGGAGGAGTTGAATTTGAAATTTGATTTTAATGTATTTCAATAATAAAATAAATAAAAAAAAAAGAATAAATAAAAAAACAAAATCAAAAAAATATTAACTAAAATAAAATTAGACATGTATGTCATGTATAAAATGTGCCATGACGTCAGAGATCTTTTGTGAAGGTGATTGAAAAGTGAGTAGAGAAAAGGCAATTGTTGACAGGTGGAAAACGGGAAAAAAGGTGAAGATTAACATTTTACTATATTTTAATTTTAGTTATAAACTTTACAAATATAAAAAAGGAATTTAATAATTAAAGTAATAATTTAAAGGCCAAGGAATAAAAAAGAAATAAAAATAAAATTCAAAAAATTTTACAATATTTTTTTTTTATTATTATAATAAGTTGGATAGGTAATACATAGAAATGAAGATTAATGGAGGCTAGAATAATGAAGATGAGAGAAGATAATAAAAAAGATAAGGATAATTATTTTTTAAAAAAAGGGTAAGATTTCAAATATATAATTCAATTTAGCTGTTGGTGTAATATTAGTTATTATTATTGATAATATTTTTATGGAATGAAAGAATAGGAAATCTTAACTAATTTATTATTAATAACTAATTGCCTAAAAGTTTACTATCTAAGTAAAAAGAAGGATTTAGATAAAGTTTTTAAGATTTTAATAATAATAAATAACTATAAAAATAAAATAATAATAATAATCAAAAAGGAAAAATTATAGTAATATACTAATGCAATTAAAGTATATATTTCTAATAATAATAAATAATTAAGAATAAAGGAGATAAAAAGGTAAAAGATCATTTTAACAGATGGTTCATTTGTTCAAATGGAAAGATAAAATAATTGGTAATAGTAGTACAGAGATTTCCTTATTAAGAAACATCAGTAAAATAAATGCTCATTATTATAGTATTTTAGTATAAATTTTTATTTTTTATGATTAAATATAAATAAAAATAAATATATAATTAAAAAAAATAGTGTAAAGAAATTATTATAGTAAAAAATTTAAAATAAATATACTTTGAAAAAATTAATAACTATTATATTAATTAATATGAACAAAAGCATGAGCCGGAAATAAGATGTATTTGAGCAAAGTCTTTCATAAAAATATGAAAAGAAATAAATATTTAATAATTGAATTATTATCAGCATGATATCAATATATTAATGGGATGATGTATGGTTAAAAAATATTTGGAATTGTGAAAAAACATAGGTATTGAGTAAACATAAGTTATAAAGGTAATTATAAAAAATAAAGTGAATAATGAAGAAAAATAAGAAGTTTATTATGAAAATAATGGGAAAATAATAATAATTAAATTAGGGCTGTTCCAAATATGCTAAAAGAAATGATATAATATAAAAAGAGATATAGGAATATAATACTTAAAATATACATGTATATTAAGTATATAGATTATAAATAAATTTGAGTTGAAGACAAGTCATAGATAAAGATGAAAATATTAAAAAAATATAAAAAAATATATAGGTAAATAATCTTTGTATGTATATTATGTATTTTATTGAATAAATTATTATTTCTATTCCTCTAGAAAAAATGATTTAGGATTGAAATCAGAATTAATAAGAAGATTAGTAAATATATATATTATTATATAATATATATATATATTATATATATTTATACTTATAATAATATTAATACATATATATTTCCATCTTTGATTAAAAAATGAAATTTCACTACATATAAATTATAATTATACTAATTATATACTATATATATATATATACTTATATAATATAACTATACTAATAAATAAATAAATAATATAAAATAACATTGAGATAAACAAATATTTAAAAAATTTTGACATAGGTTATTAATTATGCAGCTGATAGTAGTGGAAAAGAAAAATATGAATTAAATTTGTCTGAAGAAAATAATATAGTTGAGGGGCAAGAAAAATAATTATTAAAAAAGAATTTATATTTATAGTAAAAGAAGGAAAAAAGGCACCATTGGTTAAAAAATTGATAAATAGAATAAAAAGATATATACATGAAAAAGAAACTGATCATGAGTTCAAGGGCACAATGATAAACATCAAATGGGAATTCGATGAGGTTTACATATTGTGCGCGTGTAAGGTCAAATAAAATATTTAGATGCTGAATATTTATATTAGAGATAAAGTATCGATAATATTGTAGCATTATTGATTTGGTTGTATAATTATTTAAGTGAAATTTCTGAAATAAAAGAAGACTGTTAGAAGGAATATTCCTCATTTAATAATGATAATATATTGAAATGATTTATAATAATTTAAAAAAAAGAAGAAACTAAGTTAACTAAATATTGATGGCGAAAAAAATGCAGATATTACTAATAGGTTATAAAAAATTTTGAAGAAAATAATGGATAGAGAGAAATAAAATAAATTTAAGCATATAAGTAGATTGTTGAATTAATGAAAACTAACAGGTAGAAGAAAAATTTAAATAAAAAACAATAAAGCATTTAAGCAGATTGAAAAAAGTATCGTAAGAATAACAGAAATTTAGTCCTTTTCAGTAAAAAAATTTAAAAATAAATTGTTATTACTGACAAAAGGTTTTAAAATGTAAATATAAAAAAATGAAATTTCTTTTACTATCGATATTAATGTGAAACTATGCCTAGTAGATATAGATTTAAAACAAACTGGTTTAAACCGTCAAAGTTAGAGATATCAGAAAGTTCTTGGGTCAGTTGTATCTAAAACAATATATATAGAAATTACAAAAATAATAAGAATTCATTTAGATGAAAATTTACATATTGTTTGAAGTTATAATAGGAATTGAGAGAAGAGTGGGTTAGATAATAAAGAAAATGAAATAAATGAATAAAAAAATTGCGAAAAAAAAATTTTTAGAAAATAAAATTGTGAGAAATAAATTTGTGAATAGAAAAAAAAAAAAATAAGTTAACAAAAAAAAATTGATTTTTAAATTTGTAAAATTAAAATTGAGAATCATAATGGAATAAATTGGTATATAGTTAAAATTTATAAATATTGAATAAAATTAGCAAAAATAAAGATTCCAAAAGTTTGTGACAATATGTGCTTATGAACGAAACTTTAAAACAAATAATGCACAGTTAAAATTTAAATGACGAAATAAACAATTTCAATACTGTTACAAATAGTAATTTTTATGTATTAAAAAAAAAGGTGGAATAATTAAAAATAAAAAAAAATAAGTAAAATAAAAATATGAAAGTAGATAAAATAAAAATGTTGTTGAAATAAATGTTTGCAAGATAATGTAGAAAATACTTATCAAGAAAGTAGAAATATGTTTGTTAATAATTACATCAAATGTAAGGTAAATAAATTAATAAAACATTTTGTTAAATAAAAAAAATAAAAAAAGATTTTTATGTTTTTATATGATTCTGGGTGGAATAAATGTTTTAAAAATACTAAAAAAGAAAAAATTAATTAAGTTTTATGTTTTACCATTACAAAATTATTTAAGATAAAAGGTTTCAATGAAAGGCAAATATTAAGAAAAATAATTAATATATTTGGCAAAAGCAAACGAAATCAGAATAATATATATAAAAAGGATTGATCCTATTTTCTTGCAAAAGGACGTATGTGATCCAACAGCAAGTGATAGAAAGTTAACTATTTTAAGATAAAACAATGAGAAACTTAGCAAATGCAATACTCCTATCAGTATAATGAAAATTTGAATATTTTATACACCATAAAGCAAATTTTATTATGTTAAAAAAACAAAGTTAAAGTGTTATATTAAAAATTAATTTAGGAATGATGATTGGATAGAATCTGAATAGCTTAAAAGAAAATAGGTAACATTTCATTGCAAGCTTTAAATGAATTAATTGATTGACTTGTGGCGGAGTGGTAGTTCACCTTTTTTTTTTCTGGCACTGCGATATGGTTTCCAAGTGTTTAAATATTCACTTATGGAGAAGTCTTCACTGATCCGTGTCTTTGACACTCCCATTTTTAGGTTACTTACACTCTTGCACCACGCCTCCACGTGGTTCTCCTCCGTCCCCTTCCAATTTACCGCCGTCTCCACGGCTGGACGTAACTTTTCTGTCCGCCATCCCCCCTGCCACGCCACACTCCCGCCCGACCGCAGACCTTAACCGTACGCTCCTTTTTACCCACTAATGACTGCCACGCATTCTTCTGTACAAGTACCACCGGTTACTCCGCTAGTTGGTTTACTTCCTTTTATGTCTTGGTCCTGTCATGGGTTGACCACTCACTGTGATTCCGACTTACCTTACGTTACACGAGTCTTATACTTACTTCCTTCCACGTGCTTACCTTGAATTGAAGTATATGTTGCCACTGTGGTTGTTCCCTGAGTCAAGTTTACATCACTCTCTTTTCCACATCCCTACACACCACGAAGTTCTCTATTTGAATTAGGAAGGTTTATGGATGTGAGTACTGCTTCATATAAAGAAATTTAAGAGAAGGATTGTAAGAAAAAACGCTTAAAAATAGAGAAATCAATATTTAAATGCTAGAATGATTATTATTCACATATATAATACAAAATAATAATTGAGACATAGAATAAATTTTATTAGTAATAAAAAATTTAAATGATTTATTATTGATGATAGTTTTGATTAATGACCTATCTCTATTAGATTATGGAATTATAAATATTGATTAAAAATAAAATGTGATATGGTACTGAATTATAATATGTATATGAATAACTAATTAAATAAAATTTTTGAAAACAATAATTTTATTTGTAATATATGTAATTGAATTCAATAATTAAAAATTACAAAGAGTTAAAATTAGACAACGTATAATAATGTATATTTGGAAATAAAATGTGTTCGCTTACAATGTTGAAATAGACAAGTAAACCATAATCGTGATCGATTTTAGAATCATATGAGTTTTTATAGAGATGAATAGTACGAAAAACTGAATGAGATTGTATTTTGTATATGAGATAAAACAAAAAAAAAGATAATTTAATTAAATAATAATGTTAATTAAGGATAATTTAACATAATGAAACTTGATCTTGCATTAAAATAATAAGTTTAATGAAGTCTTGTTGGTATTAGAAAATTGTAGGTATATTGACTGATTAAAAATGATTTTATGAGGAAGAAAAATTAAATTTTTTGTGGTTATAAATAAAGAAATGATTTTAGTATTGTTTTTTTAAATTATGAGATTAGTTGGTATTATATCCCTGGTAATATGTAGCAATTTACATAATATTAAAATAATTGATTTAATAATTGTGATCGAGTTTGAATTGAATTTCAAGGATTTATTCACTTTAACCTGGGATAAATTGGTTTTTATTTTGAAAGTGAATTAATTATTTTTATTTAATAGTTACATGTAAATATTTAAAAAAATTATGGGTTAATTTGAAAAAAAAATTTCATAGTAATGAATAAGAGTTAAAAAAATTAATTAAATAGTTGGTTAGACAAATAATAGTAGTGTGGATGAGCATATAAAATGAATTACGTAAAGATTATTGGAATATGTGGGAAAAATAGTGATAAAAATTGTAATTAAAAATGAATTAAATACGATCAAAAAAAAATTATGAGATTTATTATATTAATATGAAGACTATTAAAATATCTTTCAATAAATAAAGAATAAGAGTAAAATTATTTTTAGATATAATGACAAAATTATAAACATATAATTCGGAACACAATTCGATAGTACTATTTAAAAAAGATGAATAAAAATATTTGCCTTAAAATATAGATAAAAGATAAAAAAACAGATTAAAGTTTGATGTGTCACTTTCTTAACATATAAATATTATATATTCTAATCATGCAGTAACACACACATCATCAACTAAATACACCTACATGATACAGTAATATGAGATGATTATGATGAGAAAAAAAGAGATATTAATCTAAAATAAAAATTATAATAGAATTATTAAGATTTTAGAGTAATTTGAAGTAAAATTTGGAGTTAAAGTTGTTAATAGAATGAACTTGAATTAATTAAAAAGAAAAAAAATTTAAAATAAAAAAATTACATTTATGTAATGATTAAAAGGTAATATTGAAATTTAATTATGAATTAATTTGAAAATTAAAAAATTGAAGAAAAGAAGAAGTACTAAATAATCAGTTGAATTTTATTGAAACTGATGTAAAAAAAGATGAATTGTCAATATTGGGAGACCGTATCCGAGAATCAATTCTGCACAGTTACTAGATCTGCCTTCATCAAAGGTTTTATTAAAAATTTTTATTTAAATGGAGTGTTATTAAATTTTTTATACACATCACAAGGTGTGTTCAAATAAGTTTTATGATATAGTAGACATTCATAATATTTATAATATTAATTTTTATATTAGAAATTAGAAATAAGCAGTCAAATGGAGTCAATAAATATTTTAAAGTTTAAATTTTGAACTAAAGATTTATTCATAATTTAAAGAACGTTACCTATGACCACATATTCTTCTCTTTCTGCTTATAATACAATGAAAAAGTTCAAATGTAATTCTTAGTAATGTTTAACTATAAAATGTTTTATTAGCAGAATTGATAAGGCGAAAAATGAACAGAAAATTTGGTAAAAATTATATGTTCAAGGGTAAAAAAATATAATTAGAGTAAGAAATCACCAACTGAATGGCAAAGGTTAAATGATAAAATAAAAAGAGTAAAAAATACCAGCTGAATGGCAAATGTTCATAACATACGAAGAATAAATAATTAATGAATTATTGCTAATAGGAAACATGCAGGTGTATATAAACTAGCTATAATAAGAAAGGATTATATTAAAACAGATATTAGTAATGCCACAAATAAAAATAAGAAAGCTACCGTACTGTAAATTATGTATGGAAAAATAAAAAATTAATCAGAACATTAAAGAATTGGGATGGAGAAGAATAAAATTCATTTAGAGAAATATTTTGAAAAATAGAATTTTAATATAAAATAAATAAAATTGGGTTCGCTATAAGAGAAAATTTACATATTAATTATAATGAAAAATAATAATATGGTAAAAAAAATTTTGTTTTTTAAATACAAAATATTTTTTATACCCGTGTAGAATAAATGTTTTATTTTGTTTTCATTTTAATGTGTTTGAATTTCCACAACTTATAGTTAGTGACAAGGGAAGTAGTATAATAAGTCAGGAAATTATAGAAAATTTATTGTGATGTAGATGTAAAAATTATTTAAATTAATAATATAAAGTTGTTAGAGTTTTCAAAAATACTGTAAGATAGTTTATGGAGGTTAGTTGAATCATTTAGTAAAAAAGGTTGAAAATAGTAATTAAAAGTGATATAGGAAAATATTAGAGCAGGATGAGTTTTATTTATTAGTTTAAGGGAAGCAAAATGAATTTAAATAAAGGAACGGTAGAAATTTAGAAATATTAGAAAAATGAGGGTGGATCAAAGTATAACATTGAATAAAAAGGAGATATTGCTGAAGGGATATGAGGTTAGAATTGTTGTTTTTTAAATATATTTCATGATGGTTAGAATTTAGGATGATTGATTGGTTTGTGAAATGAATCAAGGATAGTTATATTTGAATTTTAAAATAAAGAAAAGTGGAAATCTGAATTTAATGATTTTGTATATGATGAATTTTAGAAAATACAATATATTGAAAATAAGGCAAGATAATTAAAAAAAAAAAAAAATTAATGGGGTTGGAATAAGAAAGAATAAAGAAAAATTTTTAAAATATTTAAGAGATTCAGTACATGATGTAAAAAATCTTAGTTTAGGCTACAGTTTGCAATGCGAAACGAATAAAATGCCAAAGAAATTATAAAAAGAAAAAATATGGATATCTATTAAATTAGAATTCTAAAAAACTTTACAATAAAAATTAAACAGAAAAAAAGTTTAATAATGATGGTATGTGATGCACATGAAAGAAGGGTAAAAGGAGTGAGTTCAATGTAGGAGATAAAAATAAAAAGTACATAAATAGGGATTTAGTAATTCAAGAGTGGTTATAAATGGGTATATGTTTTATGTAATAGAGAAATTGATATGAAATTTGAAATAAATAATGTAAAATTAATTTATTTCATAGCTTCATTTGAATAACTTAAATTTAAATAATCAGATTTTTCCTTTTTGGAGTCTAAAAAGAATTTAAGAATTATAACCATTAGAAATGTAAATTGTAATATGGTTAATGTAATTTTGATATTTTTATATGATGTTTGCTTTGTGAATATACATTTCTTCAGACTTATATTTATATATATAATATATATATATATATATATATATATATATATATATATATATATATATATATATTATATATATATATATTATATATATATATATATTATATATTTTTATATTAATATATAATATATATATATATATATATATATTTTTTTTAATTTTTATTAAGTGAAAATATTGAATGAATTTGATTTTTAAATATTATTTGAATAATAAAAAAAAAAAAAAAAAAAAAAAAAATAATAGATAAAATAAAACGAGAGTAAAGTTTAGATCCAAAACTAAAATTTGCCATGACGTCAGAGGTCCTTTTGTTAAGAACTAAGAGTTTTGAAGAAAAGGAAAAAAAAGTTTTTGAAAACATTGCTAGAAAGAAGAAAGTGTGAAGGAAGAAAGATAATATTAGTAAGATTAAAAGATACTTAAATGTTGAAAATGGACATAATAATAATAAAGAAGGATAATAATAAAATCAGTGCTAAATGACAAGGATAAAAAAGAAAATAAAAATAAAAATTAAGAAGTTTTTACTCTTCTTTTTTGAAAGATTAAATTCTATAAGAAATAGTTAAAATTTAAATGGAAGATTCAAAGGAAGAAATGGAGAAATAATATAGTAAAGAAAATTTAAAAGTAGAAGGGATAGATTTCGAGGTAGAAATAAGAAATTTCAGTTAAAAACTATTGAAGCTACCGGTTTAATTTAGTTTTTATGGAACAAATATATCATGGCATGAAAGAATAGAGAATCTATATAAATTATTATATAATAAAATAAATTGATAAATAAAAATTTCAGATAATAATTAAATAGGAATTAATAGAAAAAGTTTGAGAATTTTTAAGTTTAATATAATAACAAAGAATAATAAATATATATTTTTTTTAATAATAAAATAATTCAAAGCGATAATCAATAACTGAATAATAATAATAAATAATAATAATAAAATAAATAATAATAAATGAGAAAAGGAAGATAAAAAGATATTACATGAATCCCAGCTGAATTTTAGCATTTAAATTGTAATAAGTTTTAAAGTAATTTTTAAAATAACAATTATGTTTTATATTAATTTTAAAATATTTTTGGTGTATATTTTTTTTTCCATGACAAAAATAAAATATAAATAGTTTGTAATGTTTTATAATAATAAATTTCGTAAAAATATTTTGAAAGATATTTTTTATTAATTAAAAAAAATATGAATTGTATGAATTCAATTATATATTTAATATATATATATTTAAGGGATGATTTGGAATTGTATTGTAGTAGGGTTGTGATGGTTTGAATTTTAAAAGTAGGTGTACGACAGTTTCTGGCTCTGTCGAGCACCTCTGAAAGAGTGGGGATGGAGTGTGTTGAGTTTAGATATAATATGTGTATATTTTATTGGAGGTTGGAGTGAAGGTAGGAATTTAATTGGAGAGGTGAATTGTTTTTACGTGGGAGTAGGTTTTGTGAAGGAATTTTGGGGAGGGGTATTGTTTTGTGAGGTTGGGTATTAGTTGGAAGGTTGAGATATAATGAGTGGAATAATACGAAATTGAGTATATTTGTTAAAGGGTGTATTATTTGGGTGAGGGGAATGGTTAAGAGTTGAATATATAGGGGTGGTGCGGAAGAGGGAGGGAATTAAACGATGTGTGTTTTGAAAGTAGTTATGAATGGGTGGGAGGGGTTTGGTTTGTAATATATAATGAATTTATATATAAAGATGGTTAGAATTGGGTAGGATTTTTTGTTTTTATTGAGATTGTTGAATAGGGGTGAGTTTTTAAGGCACAAGAATTATTGTATTTTTTGTAGTTTATTAATATTGTGGGAGGTTTAGTGGTAAGAATGTTGAAATTGTAAGGGTTCTGAAAATTGTTTAGAATTTTGTTTGAGTGTGGATTTTTTCATTGTAGAGTTAGTGTGGTTAAGGGGTTGAGTAATTTTAAATTTAATGTTTTGGAATGAGATCAGAGTCCCTGAGATGGGGATATAATTGTAACACCAATATACAAGGGCAAAGTGATACATAGAAGAGTTTGTTTAGGGGGATGATGTGATGGGGTTGTTTAAGGTTAAATTAAATGGTGCAGTGGATAATTGGTGTAAATAAGTGGTGATATAAGTAATAGATGGATTTACTGAAGAGGTGAAATTATTGGATGAAGAATTTAGGTGATTTATGTAAGTATGAGTGAGGATCGTGGCGGTGGGTACTGAGGGGTGATATTAAAAACTTAGGAATACAAAGGGGTATAATTTTTTTGAGTTAGGGATATCGGATACGGAATAAGAGAGTAAATTGTTGAAAACAATAGGGGACAGGGATGCTTTGGGGCTAATTATATTAAATTAAATGTTTATTTTGAGTTCTGAGTGTTTGGAATTGATAGGCTGTGAGTATGAATATGAAATTGGATAATATTTTTGTAGTGTTTATGTAGGAGTTGTAGGAATTTTTTTTGGATAAAGAATGTTTGGGTTATTGTGTAAAATTTTAATGATATCATGGCTAGGAGGATAGTTAAGTTGAGAAGATGTTTTGTTTAGTCCATTTACGATGTTTGTGTAATGTTAGTTAGAGTTGTTGATGTAGAAAGAGATTTTGAAATATGTGATGGATGGTTTTGGGGGACAGATGGTGGTTTAGAATCTTTGCGAGAGTATGATTAAAAAAAATAGTTGATATGGATGAAAGAAGTGATATTGAAGTAAAATTTTGAATTTGGGAATCTTTTTGGGATTTAATTTAGGTATGATGATTGTTTTTCCAGTGGGGGGGAATGTAGTTGAGAGAAGGATTTATTGAAGTTTAGTGATGAATGATAGGTAGATGGTAAAGTGTTTTTATAATGAGGTTGGAGGATGTGTGTGTAGGTGGAGGGAATTTTTGTAGGGTTTGATGAGTTTATTTATTTTAATTGGTGGTGAATGGGTGGGATTGATTTCTAATTGTATTTTGAGTTTGCGTATTATTATTAATATTATTTGATTTCAGTGGATGATTTGATGATGTTTAATAGTGTTGTGAGGATGTGTTGCAGTGTTGTTTTGGAAGAGGGGAGGAGTTGTTGTGTATTAGAGATTAAATTTGTGGGTGGGTTGGTTATGAGAATTATCGGGTGTTTTAATCAGTAATTTTATTTAGATTATGCTCAGAATGTCTAGATGTTTTTTTACGGAGTTTTCTTTTTAATTTTTGATTGGAGGTGCGATTAATTAAGTGATTGAGTATTTAAGGAATTTAATTTGTTCAGGTAAGTTCTGGGTATATATTAATTTGATATGGATTGTGTTTATTTATTTATTATTTACAGATTTGGAGGTAGGTGAGGGGTTAGTAAGTGGTTTTTGTGACTTAGGTATTAAAATTGATGGATTTTATGGATATTTTGGTGAAAGTTGAATATGGTTTTGTTTAGAAAAGTGGTGAGTTGTGGTTTTTGGTGGTGTGGGTAGGTTGGATTCAATGTGTTGGGTGAAGTTTAAAAATATTGATTTTTTGTAGTTTTGTGAATGTTTGTGGTTATTTTTGGGTTTGATAATTTTTGTTGTTGATAGGTGATTATTATTGGGACGTGGTTTGTGGAGATTAAATTTCTGTGTTAAAAAATGGATTTTTTTTTGTTGTGTAGAGAAATGGGGAGGGAAATTAGTGTAAGGGGTGGTTTGGTTTGGATTGTTTAGTGGGGGGATAAGAGTGGTATGGTTTTTATAATTAATTGTTTAAACAGGTTAGCATGCCATCTGTAAGAAAACGTGAGCGTGTGGTGTTAATTTTATAAATTAACTCCCTCCTAGATTAGGGTATTTTTGGCTGGGTTTACAACCCTTATATTCGCAGATTTTATTAGTTTTGAAATTTTTTAAATTGAAGTAACTTTTTCTTATGTTAAAGCATTCTGTGGGGTGTTGTTGAAGAGAATGGTAAATGATTAAATATTGAGGATTGGATCATTCAGCAGGTTGGTGGTTTAGGTTGTGGTGTTGTGGTAGGGTAAGTTGTTTTTATTTAATATTAATAGTGAGTGGTTTTCTGGTGGTGAGTTGGAGTAGATGGACTCGTATCCGTAGAAGGGTGTTTTTGAAGTGTTTTGTGGTATGTGTTCTTCCTGTATCAGGGCTATATAGATGTTGTGTTTGGAAAGAAAGGTTGAGATTTCGGATTGTTTACCGCTTAAGCCGTTTAAGTTTATCTGTAGAATTTTTATAGTAGATTTGTTAGTGTTTTGCTTGTTTTGGGGTAGAATGGTAGTTGGTGGATTGCATATGAAGCAGGATCATGTGTGGCTACATTGAGGTAGAAGCGTGAAAAGGGGGCATTTGTTCTTATGGCTCTATTTTTTGCATTGGGAACATTCTATAGATGGTTGGTTTCTTGTAATGTGTTTTACAGATGGGGCAATTATGTTGTTGAGGTTTGGATGAGATGTTGAGGATTGTTAAAGCTAAAGTGATAATGGTGTTTAGTTATGGAAGTTTTTGTTAATATATACATGTAATGATTATAGGGGTGGAAAGGTTGAGGTTGGTAATGGTTGTTTTAGTGGAGAGGTTTATTGGATGGGATTATGGAGAATAAAAGGAAGAATAGTATTAATATAGCGACATATGAACAAAAAAAAAATAAAAAATAGAAATTACAAAAATAAGAGTAAAATAATATATAAAGGGAAAATCATCATATAGATTGACATATATAGTAATCATATATTGAAATTTTAAGTTGGGGATTATTTTAAATTTCAGGCTTATTTAAATAAGATTGATTAATATATAATTAATGATTAGATGACAATCAAACTATGATTAATAGATTTAAATTAAATATTGACATGGATGTATTATGTATATATATAGTATATACTATATGTATATATATATATATATATATATATATATATATATTATATAGTTATAATTATATACTATATATACAGAACTAGTTGATATAAATTACCTACTAGTCTACTTTCAAACAAATTCTTACATTTCATTTATTTATAAAAATATAATAGTTATACATATAAATTTTAATTGTAATATAATTTTGATATTTGTGAATTTTGGTTTTAGGTACTACTAACAACACGATTAGTATAACAGGGTAAAGAGTACATCTGAATATATTTAAAGAATCAAATAACATTTACAGTCTTCATGACAAATATATTTACAACATATAAAGAACATAGAAAAAAATATTGGTTATATATAGTATATAAATATAGAATAGGAAATTTTTATGTTATGATGTTTGGAAAAAAACACACACAATTATATATCACTTAATATTTAGAAAAGAATATTTGTAGTAAGTTATTGTAGTGTTAAACATTATTTATTTATTTACATAATTATATGGACATTGAGTTTGTTGGAGGGATTACCCTAGATTGGACGGTTTAATTATTGGACCTACAAGGGTCTGACAGATTAGGTTAAAAGACAGGAAATAGAGGTTGATAGTTTAAGGAGTTCAAGACAGATAGTTATGATAATTAGGTTAATCATAAAAAGGAAAAATTTTGAGGAGTAAGGAAGGATAAAAACAGGATCGTTAAAAATTATTAGTGTGTAAAGTTAAAGAAAAATTAGAAATAACTTTTATAAGTTTAAAAGATTAGTATAAAAAATACTAAATTACAATACTGAAAGAAAGTTTTTACTTGGAAACCTTGACTCTAACTCAAATAGATGAAGAAAGAGATAGATTTTAAAAAAAGAGAGATAATAATAAATTCAGAACAATAGAAATTGTTGTGGAAATTTAAGAGATGAATAGTAAAGTTTGATTTTTTTTATTTTTGAAAAAAAATTGAGGGATACGGTATAGATTGTTAACTTTTTAATAATTATGAGGAAAAGTTTTTTTTGTGTAATCGAAAGTTGATTTTAAAATGATTAGATAAAATGTAGAGAGTATTATGGAGTTTGATA
>JABUQX010002409.1:0-21181 GCA_015478945.1 Trachelipus rathkii | reverse complement strand
ATTTATCAAACTAGTGTTATCAAACTTCAAAGTATTTAAACATTCAATTCACCTTGAAATTGTTGTGAGTCAATCAAAATATCTCACTATAAATATTGCACAATCAGAAATATGCATTAATCGTAAACACTCAATTAAAGAAAATAAATCCTGTTAAGTCAGAAAATGATTACGAAGTTTCATTCAATCAAGTTGAAATCCAATTGTAATATCAAAGTTGGAATAACCTTGAAATGATCGAATACCAAAACTAAGATGAAAACTACAACAATCGACCACAAATAATTCAAATCGAAAGACCAGTCAAGTAAAGTCAAAACCAATCTACCAAACTAAAGTCAAAACTAAATACAAATCGTTAAAATCGAAAGTTAAATTCGAAAAGTTAAAGTCGAAAGCTAAATTCGAAAAGTTAAAGTCGAAAGCTAAATTTGAAAAAGTTAAAACTGAAAGTCAACTCAAACAGTCAAAGCTGAAAACCAAGTTAAATAGTTACTATGTAAGACTAAGTTCAGACAATCAAAGGTCAAACTAGTTAAATCAATGCAATATAAACTAAGCACTGTAATTTCTAAGTATTGTTCGATCTATTAACTGTCAAAGGTTACTGTAAATTAAATTCCATTACAAAGTCACAAATTCTTAATCCTCACGAATTGACTGAAAATTTATCAAAGTCCCAAATTAAGTCAAGTCTTAAATAATTCTGTCAAGTCCAAGGACTACTAACTATATCTATTTCAACAGAATTAAATATTATTCCACAATATTATAACTTCAACCATTAATCGTGTTAAGTTATCAAAGTATTTCAATTGTCAAAGATGATATATCTTAATCACCTTAACCATTTAAACAATTCAGACAGTTAATGCTTTAAGTCACCGTCACTTTCAAAATGGCGGCTGCTTTTCAAGATGGCGGCTGCCGGTTTTTTAATCAAAATGGCCGCGTCCTTGTCAACAACCATGAATTCCTTATCGATAATAAATAACCAAAATCTCTTAAATAAAATGAAACTCAACTAAAAACAAGGAACTATCAGAACAAAAGCTTCACTTTTTCAACTTTAATCAAATTCTCTAAATATCAAAATAAACTTTAAAATCTTTTAATAACCTTCTGTACAATATAAAACCGAGCTCAATCAAATCAAAATACAGTAATATTTAGTGGTTTTCTTTCGTTCACAAACAATGCGTGATCCAAGTAATAATATTTTAGGACAATAAATGCCAATGCACAGTGTGCACTTCTCAACTTACTATTACCAAACAATTCTGTTTATTGACGCTGACTGCCACTGCAAAAGCTGGAATCAAAGCCAACTGCCAGCGCAATACTAACTAATAATAATATTATATTTATTTAATTTAAAAATTCATATTACCTTTTAAATCCTTTTAAATACTTGTAGCTTCAAAATATACAACGTTTCCAAGTTATATGGTAAATCAGAGTCGATATAATAAATATACAAAGTTAAACTATTTACAAAATGTTCTAGCACTTTTCAATAAATAAACAATTTACGAGAATTGCTTTAAAATATACAAAGTTTAATTAACGAAACAACGTATGACAATTCAAAATGATAAATGATCTAAACAAATTTTTACAGAGCACGACAAAAATAACTCCTAACAGGATGAGATCCAGACAGCAAGTGAGTCGATTTTCACTGTACGTCCGCCATATTGCTTTGTATTTATGACGTCATAGAGTGTTGCCATTTCTGTAAAATCTTTTCTTCGATGTTCTTTTCTGTAACCAATATATATCAATATTATTTTAAGGACAATTTTAATACATTTTAGCCCTATTCGAAAACTGTTATTCTTTATTTAACATAATCTAAACAAGATAATAATTTCATGACTTCTGTCTACTATGATATTTTATATTTTACTTTTAGTCATTACGAACTATTTTAACTCTGAAACTATATACAATTGTTTTTAAAACTCATAAAACTTTATCATCTCTCTCATTTCTATTTACAACCAAATTTTCTCTCTAGCATTACTCATTATTTCATTAATATTGTTAAAAGAATATACATTTTTATATACACACAGGGTTTTTAAACTCTCACTTTCAACACACACACACACACACACACACACACACACACACACACACACACACATACATACATACATAGATATACAGACATACTCACACCGTATGTATTCATATAATATATATATATTATATTATTTATATATAATATATATATCATATTATATTAAATATTAATTAAAATATATATATATATATATATATATATATTATATATATATATAAATATATATATATATTTTAACCAGCATTTCTTAAGTTTCACATATATACAAAATAAATTATATTTTTATATTCAATTTCGATGTTCTTTTCTGGTATGCAGGATTTACCAGTTTTAGGTTAGGCCCTACAATACCTCCATTCCTAAAGATCACGTCGTGTGGTCTTATGCTCATGTTCTCTTAATGTCCATCGTCATCAATTACTTCATTAGTCGGTTCGATTTTAATTTCATCATACCATATGTCTTCTTTAAGAATTTCAGTGGTACGTCCTTTTATCACTTTTACATAGTGTATCTTTAATTTGTCCATTTGTGTACTTTCCTCCAAGAAATCCCCCTCTAGCCATCCACTTCTGATTTCTACCCATGTTCGTGTATCATCATTGTAAATTCGTGGTTCTACTGGGTCTAAATTTAGGTTCCACAAAATCATTTCATGATGATTATCTTCCCATTCATATCCTTTTTTACTAAATTTTTTGAAATGTCTAATACCTTCTTTGCACAATCTCCAGAAATGTTTGACAGCTTTTTCTCGCATGTGAAGACCATCAGTGGTTTGGCCAGGGTAGGGTTCCATGTTTTCTCGAGGATCAATTCTCCTTCTTGTGCCTTGTCTCCTAGATTTTGTCTCTTTCCATGTATACTGCCCCATCCGTGCCAGAGCAAGCGGTTTAGGACGTATATATTCCTTCCATTGAACATAAAAGTCGTTGATTATGTCTACAAAATCTCGCAAATAGCGTCGACTCATTCTGGTGGTATATTTCTGTTCAAGCTGTTCTCTACTTAAATTTCCTCTAAGTCTCTTATAGTTGTAACGGTCAAAATCGGGTGTAAACGGTATAGTACATATCACCTTGCAAAACGGGTATTGTCTTCCCCATCTAATTAACTGTCTGGCTAGTGTGACAACATATCTTTCCATTTGCAATTCTGAATTGGGTACCATGATCTGCTTGTTGGTGTTTCTGAAGTATTTTAATCGGGTAAAGTCGCAATGCAACCCTACTAAGATGACGATTTGAATCAAGTCATCTCCCAATTCCATATTTCGTTCAAGAATAGCTTCTGTAAGTTGCAACATTTCCATCAATTTTATGCCATTTTTGTAATAAAATGTTATATCTGTGTATGGGGCCCATCTGGGGTATTCCGCCAAAGATCGTACCCGACTGTCTCCAACAACTATAATCTTTTCTGATGACAACACATCTGGGTTTGGTGTCCTTCGTCTGGTGGTCATTCTGAAATAATCAAATAAACAACCATTACTTCAATGAACATAACTTATATTATTATTTTTTTTTTCTGGCTGCCAAAGCAATAATTTATCCATATTACTAAGTCAGTCTTTCATTTTCCCAACCATCTAATTTCTCTTTCTGACTGCCAAAGCAATAATTTATTTCATATTGTTAAAGCAGTCTTTTATTATTTACTCCTAATTCTTTGTTCCCAATTGCCAAGGCAATTGGTTTCCCAACCACCAAGGCAACTTATATATTAATTTTCGTTGTCCCAGTAATCTCTTCGATTATCAGGGCAACATTATTCTTGCTTACTAAAGCAACTGTTTTTAATTACTAATATAATCTTTCTTTCTGATTGCCAAAACAATCCTTTTTTTTTTTTAAGGCAATTATAATTTATTTTTTTTTTTTTTTTTTTTTTTTCAATTTTTTTTTTTTTCAATTTTTTAATTAGACCAAACCCCTTCTCATTTCACATTGTCAAACCAATCTTTCTTTTCGATCGGTAAGAAAAGGCAACAAAAAAACTTGTATTACACTATTCAAACATCATTTTACTCCCTGTAGATCTCCTCAACGATCCACGACTCCATGTTTACTGTGTCATAATAGATAGTCTCCTCAGACATACTAATAGTATCTTCTAAAGTACTTCCTTCGTAAGATCCAGTTTCAAACAATCTTTGTCCCCATATTTCTTCAACTTGTATACCTACATCTGTATACTCTTTTTCTCTTTCTTCAACTCCTGACCCAAAAGGTATACTGAATCTTTCAAGTCTTTTCCAATTAAGTGCAAATGAATTCTTAACTGTTTCTTCTTCTTCAAATCCTTCAAAATCTCTAGGAACAGAACGAAAATCAAAGGGATCGAAACCCTCAAAACTGTTTTCAGATACGGAATCTTCCTTTTCTGGTTCTTTACTCTTCTCCTCTAACTCTTTCGGTATCTCATAAAATTTTTTCAGATGCACTTGGTGGACTCTGTACAACAAGGTATTCCTATATTTGTGCTGTATGTCGTATAGTACACCATTTCCATAAACTTTAACAATTCTATATGGTCCGTGGTACTTCTTGGCCAATTTATTCTGTACCGCGTGTCCCTTATAAATGTTCTTTTTTAGCACTAATTCCTCCAACTTAAAGGGTTCGTAGTTCGGATCCTTCTTTTTCCAGGTTAATTCCTCTGATTCTTTCTTCTTTACGTTTTCTAAAAACAAACTGGCTGGTGTTTGGTTCAAGTCTCGATGATAACTATGATTGTAAGTGCTTATGATGTCACCCAAACAAGAATCCCATGTAATTTTATCATCCAGCATTCGTAACATGTTTAATATGGTTCTATTTATTCTTTCTACAATCCCGTTTGTTTGTGGGGTATTAGCCGCGGTCAATCTATGATGAATGTTTCTTTTTTCCAAAAATGTGTCCATTAACTGATTTCTAAATTCCGAACCATTGTCCGTTTGAACTTCTTTTGGATTTTTCAAGAAAGTGGCTAACATGCTACGAAAAGCTTCTAGGATGGTTTCTGCCTTCTTATTCGGAACAGCCACAGCCATCAACCATTTAGAGTAGATATCTACTCCCACTAACACATATTTATTTCCTTTGGCTGTTAACGGTAGTTCCATCAGATCTAATGCAACGATATCAAAAGGATTCTTAGCATTTATTTTCCATGTTGGTGGTTTATTCCTTCTTGCGGGAACTCCCTTATTTTCCTGGCATTTTATACAAGTTCTGGTGATCGTATTACAAATATAATAAATCTTTGGATGCCAAGCTATACTTTCTGTCTTTTTTAGCAATTTATCCCTTCCCATATGAAAATATTTTTTGTGCATATCGATACATAGATGGAACATATCTTTATAAGCAATCATAGGAATTGGTCTTCCTCCTATGTATTTCATTAAATAACCCTCTTGACAGATTATCTCTCTGATGTATCTACTAAAAGGTCTGAGTACATGATTCTGTTTCATCAGTCGAATTTTTTCTACTTCAGTTTCTTCTCCACAAATCACCTCACTTAATTTCATCAATTGGTGATCATCTTTTTGTCTTTCTTTTATTTTTGCTCTTAATCTTTCTTCATCATAAATATACACAAGGTCTTCTTTTAATTTTGGCAATTCAACTCCAGTTAAATCTTGTTCATTTTCATCCAAATTACTCCGTTCTTCCTCTTCACTTTCACTCTGCGTATCTCCAGATTCACTCCTTTCAACTCCTTCCAGGTCTCCTGCCCTCACCTCTTCTTCATCTTCTGACCCATCTATGAGGTTGAACAGAATAATTTCTTTATGAGAACTTTCATCATTACATATGTCGATCAAATCATAAACAATCCCATTTCCACCGAAAAGATCCAAAGATTGAACTTCCTTCGTTTCCGGAACTAATAGGTCAAAGTGAACACCATCTACACATCTTAAATGACAGACAGGTAACTCTTTTGTCGAGTTAGTATTATATTGTATCTTAAGCTCTTTTCCATGATACACCCAGATAGATACATTATTTATTCTTGCGCACGCTTCCACGACTTCACCGGATACCAATGTTCCTACATGCCCCATTCTCTTCAGTTGTTGTCTGTGATGTTTACTGTCGTTCAGCCCATACCTAGTTATATCTTTTTGAATCTCACTCACAGCGCGTGCTCTCTAAGTGTTTTATGTTGGTCCTTATTCCCGAAAAGGTACAAGGCCACGGCCTGGAACAATGAATTCCCTCCTCCAGGGATGGGTTGTATGTTAAATCCAAACGGTATTAAGTCTTGTTCCTGCTCCAGGGCCACTGCCTCTGATGTATCATCGGGTCCACATCTCGAAAGAAAATCACTGATGAAATTCAGTTTGCCTGGTATGTACCGAATCTCAAAATCATATTCTGCTAAGTCTGTTAAAGTTCTGGCTATCCGAGAGTTAATTCCGGCCATATTATGTAGGTAAGTCAAAGGCTGATGGTCTGACCAAATAACGAACCTTCTACACCTCAAAAAGACCCTAAACGTTTTCACACCCCAGCGTAATGCAGCCAATTCCTTTTCTAGTGTACTATAATGTATCTGGGCTCCACTAAAACAAATTGAAGCATAAGCAATCACTTTCGTTATACCTCCTTGTTGCTGTTTTAAACAAGCTCCAGCCCCAGTTCCTGAGGCATCTACATACAATTCGAGCGGCTGTGTACTATTATAATCCGGAAACGACAAAATTGGTGCTTCCGTTAGTGCTTCTTTTAACTGGTCGAAACTATACTGACACTACGTAGTCCATTTTAAATTTTTTCCCGATGTTAAACATGACAAGGGCTTCATCAACTGAGCGGCATTTGGTATATGCCTTCTATAATAATTTATGCTTCCCAGAAAACTCTGTAGCTGCTTTACGGTCCGTGGGACTTTGGCTTCCTTAATTGCTCTAATGTAATCTTTTAATGGTAGCAATCCCTTTTCACTAACTTCTTGTCCTAAAAACTTAACCTTTCGTCTGAAGATACTGCATTTCTCCGGTTTGATTTTAAGGTTATACTCTCGTAGTTTTTCCAAGACGTTCTTCAGGTTTTTTAGGTGATCTTCAAAATCTTTCCCTAGAATTAAAATATCGTCAAGATATGCGATTACCTGGGTCCAATCAAAACCCTTTAACATCAGATTAACCAACCTTTGGAAAGTGGCTGGACTATTACTAAGACCAAAAGGTAATCTTACGAACTCCAAGTGTCTAGTAGCGGTTGAAAACGCAGTTAAAGGTCTGGACTCTTCGTCTACGGGCACGTTGTAATAACCTTTTGTCATATCTAGGAGGGAAAAATAGACTGATCCCTTTAGACTATAAATATAATCTGCAGCTATAGGTAACGGAAAGCTATCCTTAACGGTTTTGTGATTTAAAGCTCGATAGTCTATACAGACTCTCATTTTACCGTTCTTCTTTACAACTGGCACTATTGGACTACTCCAAGGACTATTTGATGGTTGCACTATTTTTTGTTCTTCCAACTCCGTTAATTCTTCATCCACTAAGGCTTGTATTTTTGGATTAAACCGCCGAATTTTTTGTTTAATGGGTGTTTCGTCTGTCAACTTGATGTGGTGTGCCACTTTATCCGTATATCCCACATCATGTTCGTCCTTACTTATTATGTCTTCAAAACCTTGCAAAACTCTAACGACTTCTTCTCGTTGTTTCCTAGTCAAATCTGTTTCGGTCAATTGAAATCTTTCTTCCAAGGATTCGTCCTGTGATGTTACTTGATTTTGTTCCAATTCACAAACACTCCTTACTTCTATTAATTTATTCCCTTTTTCAATCAATTCCACTGCTTTGGCTACAACGGTTCCAGATTGCAAATGTATATCTTCGTCACTCATATTAATAACACTAACCAGAGTATAAGGGCCAGAATTTACAGCATTAGACACTAATAGTCCCATATTATCCAAATCATGATTAATTCTTTCTGTTCCATACAAATATGGTTTCTTGATACCCTCAGGCCAACTTAATTCTATAGTATTTACATATCCTGTCTTTATTGTAATATTCTCTTTCAATGTTAATTCTATGTCATCCAATGATGTTTCATTTCGACTCAGGTCGCAAAGGAATACTTCGTGTTCTTGAAACTGGCAGGTTAACTGATTTTCTTTTAGATTGATATTCAAACAATGTGTTTTTATGAACCCTATACCCAATATTATATCATGTTTTGTTTTATCGCTAACGATAAATCGTTCTTCTTTCACTAAATAACCTCCTAAATAAAAGGACATATACACTTCACCACAAGTGGGTTCACAATCACCGTGTACTCCTATTAATTGTATACTGTTTTGTTTTATTATTTTTAACCCAAGTCTCTTAACCACGTCCAATGACATCAAATTCACTTCCGCTCCTGTATCAACCAAAGCTCTAACAATTCCTTGTTTTGTGTCCAAGGACACATAAATACGCTTGTCACAAATTGCCACTGCAAGGTTTTCTTCTTTAACACCCTTATTACCTTGCTTTCCCAAGGGTGTTACTCGTTTTCCGACAATCTTGTTCTTTTCATGGTTTCTTTAAAATCAACACAGTCCTTCATTAGGTGATCTTGACCACAGTAAGGGCAACTTAATGTTTTTGTATTTCCAGTTCTTCCATTATTTACATTAGTGGTAGTTTCTTGTTTTCCAGTTGAACCACTTGTATTTTCCTGTGGTGATCTTCTGTTTCGACAATCTTGAATCCTGTGTCCTCTTTTTCCGCAACAAAAACAACAATTGTTCTTCTTATAACATCTTTCCTCTTGATGACCTTCTCGTTGACAAAAAGTACACTTAGGTTTCTGATCTTTTTCTTCATTCAATCCTGTTACTTGTATTTCCTTTTTCTTTACTACTTCTTGTTTGGTCTGTCTTTTTTCCTCACTTCTGTTTGATTTACCCGGTTGAAAACACTTTTCCACATTATGAGCTATTTCTATTACCTTACTCACATTCATGTTGGGATCTGATAGTGTGGCAAATTTAACTTTAGCGGCTGCGTCGTTGTTAAGTCCATCCATGATTTTTAACTTCTTGATCTGTCCGTATAGGATTTGAGCACTGTCCATTCCAGCCAATGCTGCAAGCCTGTCCAATCTCATAGAATAATTTATTATTGATTCGTTCTTATCTCTGCTAGTTGCCCAAAATCTGGTAAGCAACACATCCTGACTTGTTAATTGCTTTATTATCGCTCTCAATTTTTCCTTTACTTTCGTATACTGAATTCTTCCACCCTCTATGTTGTTGTATGCTTCTAATATTTCACCCTCCAAATAGTTACCTAATACTCTGCTCCATGTTTCTGGCACTTTTGAATATGTGTGCGAGCAGTAAACTTCAAATTCCTGAAGGAACTCCTCAAATTCCCACCCTGAATCCACTGAAAATTTTAATGGTGGGGGCACTAGTGTTCTAGTAGCGTATGGGTTGTATAGTGTCGGGTGTTCTGGTGTAGGTGGTAGTGGTGGATTATGTAATATGTCATCTCTTGTTTCACCATCTACTACTGGTGTTGATTCCATGAATCCTCCTACAGCTTCATCCAATCCCTCATCAACTTCTACCTGCTCTACCGGTTCTCCTGAACCAACATCTACCTCCTGTTCCACTTCTCTTTCATTATTCTGATTATTCATTCTAAGTTATTGGTTTATTCTCTAATATACAACTAATGTATTTGCAAGCTAAAATGTTAGGCATGGGGAGGACCCCACACACACCCTCCTACTAAAGAGGTAACTTAAGGGAAAAGGCAAAACAGGAAGGGCCCAAAGAAAAAAAAAGAAAGGGGGGAGAAACACGTTATGCAAAATAAACCGTACGGACACAAACTCAGTCCGGACTGGTTATGGCACCATTTTATTTTATTCTTTGTACTAAATAAATCGCACAACCCTCAAAATACAGACTGAAATGATACCAGTTGGCCCACTAAACCCAGTCGGAACTGGTCATGGCACCATTTTATTTTATTATCGACAGACAAAAATGGGGTACCCACACAGAAGACAAAACCCAACCCGAAAAGACGAAAACTATCAGTCAAAATAAATCGTACGGACACAAGAACTCAGACCGAAATGGTCATGGCACCATTTTATTTTATTCTTGTCGTAGTGCACTAGTAATGGCCTCAAATATATACACTACCTAAAGAAAAAATTGCAGCAAATAAAACTAAACTAACTGTCTAACTTTAAAGGTGTATAGTGGTAAAATAAATCCAAAAAAAAAAAACCTACAGAGCGTTGTGTCTAATTCTAAATAAAAACTATTGTGTTCTGTTCCCTATCCTTAGTAGTTAGATGTGTTGGTAGTTAAACATATTCGTAGTCAGATGTATTCGTAGAATTCCTTTTTACAGATATAAAGAACTTCGAGAGCCTTTCAGATGCTATACTTCATCACTTCAATATGAATCAACTAAATAATTATAAGATGTTTCCATCAAAAATATCCAACTAGTCAAAATTAAATCTCAAATAAAGACATTTCTTATATCAAATGTTAACTATATGAATCTGGTTTAATAAATCGTCCCTAAATCTTTGTTATGTTTCCAAACCGATTACCTTTTACTTTCAATATAAAGGCAACAAATCAAGATCAACTTTTAATTTAATTAATCAAAAGCTATTGTAAAATCCAAATTGTCAATTGAACTTAAATATCCAGGCTTCTATCACTATTTCTCAAAGTCAATTGTGATTACCATTAAACCGTTATTAAGTTTAATTTATCAAACTAGTGTTATCAAACTTCAAAGTATTTAAACATTCAATTCACCTTGAAATTGTTGTGAGTCAATCAAAATATCTCACTATAAATATTGCACAATCAGAAATATGCATTAATCGTAAACACTCAATTAAAGAAAATAAATCCTGTTAAGTCAGAAAATGATTACGAAGTTTCATTCAATCAAGTTGAAATCCAATTGTAATATCAAAGTTGGAATAACCTTGAAATGATCGAATACCAAAACTAAGATGAAAACTACAACAATCGACCACAAATAATTCAAATCGAAAGACCAGTCAAGTAAAGTCAAAATCAATCTACCAAACTAAAGTCAAAACTAAATACAAATCGTTAAAATCGAAAGTTAAATTCGAAAAGTTAAAGTCGAAAGCTAAATTCGAAAAGTTAAAGTCGAAAGCTAAATTTGAAAAAGTTAAAACTGAAAGTCAACTCAAACAGTCAAAGCTGAAAACCAAGTTAAATAGTTACTATGTAAGACTAAGTTCAGACAATCAAAGGTCAAACTAGTTAAATCAATGCAATATAAACTAAGCACTGTAATTTCTAAGTATTGTTCGATCTATTAACTGTCAAAGGTTACTGTAAATTAAATTCCATTACAAAGTCACAAATTCTTAATCCTCACGAATTGACTGAAAATTTATCAAAGTCCCAAATTAAGTCAAGTCTTAAATAATTCTGTCAAGTCCAAGGACTACTATATCTATTTCAACAGAATTAAATATTATTCCACAATATTATAACTTCAACCATTAATCGTGTTAAGTTATCAAAGTATTTCAATTGTCAAAGATGATATATCTTAATCACCTTAACCATTTAAACAATTCAGACAGTTAATGCTTTAAGTCACCGTCACTTTCAAAATGGCGGCTGCTTTTCAAGATGGCGGCTGCCGGTTTTTTAATCAAAATGGCCGCGTCCTTGTCAACAACCATGAATTTCCTTATCGATAATAAATAACCAAAATCTCTTAAATAAAATGAAACTCAACTAAAAACAAGGAACTATCAGAACAAAAGCTTCACTTTTTCAACTTTAATCAAATTCTCTAAATATCAAAATAAACTTTAAAATCTTTTAATAACCTTCTGTACAATATAAAACCGAGCTCAATCAAATCAAAATACAGTAATATTTAGTGGTTTTCTTTCGTTCACAAACAATGCGTGATCCAAGTAATAATATTTTAGGACAATAAATGCCAATGCACAGTGTGCACTTCTCAACTTACTATTACCAAACAATTCTGTTTATTGACGCTGACTGCCACTGCAAAAGCTGGAATCAAAGCCAACTGCCAGCGCAATACTAACTAATAATAATATTATATTTATTTAATTTAAAAATTCATATTACCTTTTAAATCCTTTTAAATACTTGTAGCTTCAAAATATACAACGTTTCCAAGTTATATGGTAAATCAGAGTCGATATAATAAATATACAAAGTTAAACTATTTACAAAATGTTCTAGCACTTTTCAATAAATAAACAATTTACGAGAATTGCTTTAAAATATACAAAGTTTAATTAACGAAACAACGTATGACAATTCAAAATGATAAATGATCTAAACAAATTTTTACAGAGCACGACAAAAATAACTCCTAACAGGATGAGATCCAGACAGCAAGTGAGTCGATTTTCACTGTACGTCCGCCATATTGCTTTGTATTTATGACGTCATAGAGTGTTGCCATTTCTGTAAAATCCTTTTCTTCGATGTTCTTTTCTGTAACCAATATATATCAATATTATTTTAAGGACAATTTTAATACATTTTAGCCCTATTCGAAAACTGTTATTCTTTATTTAACATAATCTAAACAAGATAATAATTTCATGACTTCTGTCTACTATGATATTTTATATTTTACTTTTAGTCATTACGAACTATTTTAACTTTGAAACTATATACAATTATTTTTAAAACTCATAAAACTTTATCATCTCTCTCATTTCTATTTACAACCAAATTTTCTCTCTAGCATTACTCATTATTTCATTAATATTGTTAAAAGAATATACATTTTTATATACACACAGGTTTACATATATACTTTCACACACACACACACACACACACACACACACACACACACACACACACACACACATACATACATACATAGATATACAGACATACACACACACATATATATATATATATATATATATATATATATATATATATATATATATATATATATATATATATATATATATATATATATATATATATATATATATATATATATATATTTTAACCAGCATTTCTTAAGTTTTCCTACATATATACACAATAAATATATTTTTATATTTTCAATTTCTAAATTTTTAGAAACATGACACAAGGATGGCTTACCTGGTATGTAGGATTTATTAGTTTTAGGTTAGGCCCTACAATACCTCGTGTGGTCTTATGCTCATGTTCTCTTAATGTCCATCGTCATCAATTACTTCATTAGTCGGTTCGATTTTAATTTCATCATACCATATGTCTTCTTTAAGAATTTCAGTGGTACGTCCTTTTATCACTTTTACATAGTGTATCTTTAATTTGTCCATTTGTGTACTTTCCTCCAAGAAATCTCCCTCTAGCCATCCACTTCTGATTTCTACCCATGTTCGTGTGTCATCATTGTAAATTCGTGGTTCTACTGAGTCTAAATTTAGGTTCCACAAAATCATTTCATGATGATTATCTTCCCATTCATATCCTTTTTTACTAAATTTTTTGAAATGTCTAATACCTTCTTTGCACAACCTCCAGAAATGTTTGACAGCTTTTTCTCGCATGTGAAGACCATCAGTGGTTTGGCCAGGGTAGGGTTCCATGTTTTCTCGAGGATCAACTCTCCTTCTTGTGCCTTGTCTCCTAGATTTTGTCTCTTTCCATGTATACTGCCCCATCCGTGCCAGAGCAAGCGGTTTAGGACGTATATATTCCTTCCATTGAACATAAAAGTCGTTGATTATGTCTACAAAATCTCGCAAATAGCGTCGACTCATTCTGGTGGTATATTTCTGTTCAAGCTGTTCTCTACTTAAATTTCCTCTAAGTCTCTTATAGTTGTAACGGTCAAAATCGGGTGTAAACGGTATAGTACATATCACCTTGCAAAACGGGTATTGTCTTCCCCATCTAATTAACTGTCTGGCTAGTGTGACAACATATCTTTCCATTTGCAATTCTGAATTGGGCACCATGATCTGTTTGTTGGTGTTTCTGAAGTATTTTAATCGGGTAAAGTCGCAATGCAACCCTACTAAGATGACGATTTGAATCAAGTCATCTCCCAATTCCATATTTCGTTCAAGAATAGCTTCTGTAAGTTGCAACATTTCCATCAATTTTATGCCATTTTTGTAATAAAATGTTATATCTGTGTATGGGGCCCATCTGGGGTATTCCGCCAAAGATCGTACCCGACTGTCTCCAACAACTATAATCTTTTCTGATGACAACACATCTGGGTTTGGTGTCCTTCGTCTGGTGGTCATTCTGAAATAATCAAATAAACAACCATTACTTCAATGAACATAAACTTATATTATTATTTTTTTTTTTTTCTGGCTGCCAAAGCAATAATTTATCCATATTACTAAGTCAGTCTTTCATTTTCCCAACCATCTAATTTCTCTTTCTGACTGCCAAAGCAATAATTTATTTCATATTGTTAAAGCAGTCTTTTATTATTTACTCCTAATTCTTTGTTCCCAATTGCCAAGGCAATTGGTTTCCCAACCACCAAGGCAACTTATATATTAATTTTCGTTGTCCCAGTAATCTCTTCGATTATCAGGGCAACATTATTCTTGCTTACTAAAGCAACTGTTTTTAATTACTAATATAATCTTTCTTCTGATTGCCAAAACAATCCCTTTTTGATTATTAAGGCAATCATAATTTATTACTACAAAACAATTTTTTTTTTTTTTCAATTTTTTAATTAGACCAAACCCCTTCTCATTTCACATTGTCAAACCAATCTTTCTTTTCGATTGGTAAGAAAATGCAATTCAAAAAAAAAACTTGTACCACATTACTCAAACATCACTTTACTCCCTGTAGATCTCCTCAACGATCCACGACTCCATGTTTACTGTGTCATAATAGATAGTCTCCTCAGACATACTAATAGTATCTTCTAAAGTACTTCCTTCGTAAGATCCAGTTTCAAACAATCTTTGTCCCCATATTTCTTCAACTTGTATACCTACATCTGTATACTCTTTCTTTTTCTTCAACTCCTGACCCAAAAGGTATACTGAATCTTTCAAGTCTTTTCCAATTAAGTGCAAATGAATTCTTAACTGTTTCTTCTTCTTCAAATCCTTCAAAATCTCTAGGAACAGAACGAAAATCAAAGGGATCGAAACCCTCAAAACTGTTTTCAGATACGGAATCTTCCTTTTCTGGTTCTTTACTCTTCTCCTCTAACTCTTTCGGTATCTCATAAAATTTTTTCAGATGCACTTGGTGGACTCTGTACAACAAGGTATTCCTATATTTGTGCTGTATGTCGTATAGTACACCATTTCCATAAACTTTAACAATTCTATATGGTCCGTGGTACTTCTTGGCCAATTTATTCTGTACCGCGTGTCCCTTATAAATGTTCTTTTTTAGCACTAATTCCTCCAACTTAAAGGGTTCGTAGTTCGGATCCTTCTTTTTCCAGGTTAATTCCTCTGATTCTTTCTTCTTTACGTTTTCTAAAAACAAACTGGCTGGTGTTTGGTTCAATTCTCGATGATAACTATGATTGTAAGTGCTTACGATGTCACCCAAACAAGAATCCCATGTAGTTTTATCATCCAGCATTCGTAACATGTTTAATATGGTTCTATTTATTCTTTCTACAATCCCGTTTGTTTGTGGGGTATTAGCCGCGGTCAATCTATGATGAATGTTTCTTTTTTCCAAAAATGTGTCCATTAACTGATTTCTAAATTCCGAACCATTGTCCGTTTGAACTTCTTTTGGGTTTTTCAAGAAAGTGGCTAACATGTTACGAAAAGCTTCTAAAATGGTTTCTGCCTTCTTGTTCGGAACAGCCACAGCCATCAACCATTTAGAGTAGATATCTACTCCCACTAACACATATTTATTTCCTTTGGCTGTTAACGGTAGTTCCATCAGATCTAATGCGCAACGATATCAAAAGGATTCTTAGCATTTATTTTCCATGTTGGTGGTTTATTCCTTCTTGCGGGAACTCCCTTATTTTCCTGGCATTTTATACAAGTTCTGGTGATCGTATTACAAATATAATAAATCTTTGGATGCCAAGCTATACTTTCTGTCTTTTTTAGCAATTTATCCCTTCCCATATGAAAATATTTTTTGTGCATATCGATACATAGATGGAACATATCTTTATAAGCAATCATAGGAATTGGTCTTCCTCCTATGTATTTCATTAAATAACCCTCTTGACAGATTATCTCTCTCTGATGTATCTACTAAAAGGTCTGAGTACATGATTCTGTTTCATTAGTCTAATCTTTTCTACTTCAGTTTCTTCTCCACAAATCACCTCACTTAATTTCATCAATTGGTGATCATCTTTTTGTCTTTCTTTTATTTTTGCTCTTAATCTTTCTTCATCATAAATATACACAAGGTCTTCTTTTAATAATATACACAAGGTCTTCTTTTAATTTTGGCAATTCAACTCCAGTTAAATCTTGTTCATTTTCATCCAAATTACTCCGTTCTTCCTCTTCACTTTCACTCTGCGTATCTCCAGATTCACTCCTTTCAACTCCTTCCAGGTCTCCTGCCCTCACCTCTTCTTCATCTTCTGACCCATCTATGAGGTTGAACAGAATAATTTCTTTATGAGAACTTTCATCATTACATATGTCGATCAAATCATAAACAATCCCATTTCCACCGAAAAGATCCAAAGATTGAACTTCCTTCGTTTCCGGAACTAATAGGTCAAAGTGAACACCATCTACACATCTTAAATGACAGACAGGTAACTCTTTTGTCGAGTTAGTATTATATTGTATCTTAAGCTCTTTTCCATGATACACCCAGATAGATACATTATTTATTCTTGCGCACGCTTCCACGACTTCACCGGATACCAATGTTCCTACATGCCCCATTCTCTTCAGTTGTTGTCTGTGATGTTTACTGTCGTTCAGCCCATACCTAGTTATATCTTTTTGAATCTCACTCACAGCGCTCTCTCGAAGTGTTTTATGTTGTTCCTTATTCCCGAAAAGGTACAAGGCCACGGCCTGGAACAATGAATTCCCTCCTCCAGGGATGGGTTGTATGTTAAATCCAAACGGTATTAAGTCTTGTTCCTGCTCCAGGGCCACTGCCTCTGATGTATCATCGGGTCCACATCTCGAAAGAAAATCACTGATGAAATTCAGTTTCCTGGTATGTACCGAATCTCAAAATCATATTCTGCTAAGTCTGTTAAAGTTCTGGCTATCCGAGAGTTAATTCCGGCCATATTATGTAGGTAAGTCAAAGGCTGATGGTCTGACCAAATAACAAATCTTCAGCATCTCATAAAGACCTTAAATGTTTTCACTCCCCAGCGTAATGCAGCCAATTCTTTTTCTAGTGTACTGTAATGTATCTGGGCTCCACTAAAACAAATTGAAGCATAAGCAATCACTTTCGTTATACCTCCTTGTTGCTGTTTTAAACAAGCTCCAGCCCCAGTTCCTGAGGCATCTACATACAATTCGAGCGGCTGTGTACTATTATAATCCGGAAACGACAAAATTGGTGCTTCCGTTAGTGCTTCTTTTAACTGGTCGAAACTATACTGACACTACGTAGTCCATTTTAAATTTTTTCCCGATGTTAAACATGACAAGGGCTTCATCAACTGAGCGGCATTTGGTATATGCCTTCTATAATAATTTATGCTTCCCAGAAAACTCTGTAGCTGCTTTACGGTCCGTGGGACTTTGGCTTCCTAATTGCTCTGATGTAATCTTTTAATGGTAGCAATCCCTTTTCACTAACTTCTTGTCCTAAAAACTTAACCTTTCGTCTGAAGATACTGCATTTCTCCGGTTTGATTTTAAGGTTATACTCTCGTAGTTTTTCCAAGACGTTCTTCAGGTTTTTTAGGTGATCTTCAAAATCTTTCCCTAGAATTAAAATATCGTCAAGATATGCGATTACCTGGGTCCAATCAAAACCCTTTAACATCAGATTAACCAACCTTTGGAAAGTGGCTGGACTATTACTAAGACCAAAAGGTAATCTTACGAACTCCAAGTGTCTAGTAGCGGTTGAAAACGCAGTTAAAGGTCTGGACTCTTCGTCTACGGGCACGTTGTAATAACCTTTTGTCATATCTAGGAGGGAAAAATAGACTGATCCCTTTAGACTATAAATATAATCTGCAGCTATAGGTAACGGAAAGCTATCCTTAACGGTTTTGTGATTTAAAGCTCGATAGTCTATACAGACTCTCATTTTACCGTTCTTCTTTACAACTGGCACTATTGGACTACTTAAGGGACTATTTTGATGGTTGCACTATTTTTTGTTCTTCCAACTCCGTTAATTCTTCATCCACTAAGGCTTGTATTTTTGGATTAAACCGCCGAATTTTTTGTTTAATGGGTGTTTCGTCTGTCAATTTGATGTGGTGTGCCACTTTATCCGTATATCCTACATCATGTTCGTCTTTACTTATTATGTCTTCAAAACCTTGCAAAACTCTAATAACTTCTTCTCGTTGTTTCCTAGTCAAATCTGTTTCGGTCAATTGAAATCTTTCTTCCAAGGATTCGTCCTGTGATGTTACTTGATTTTGTTCCAATTCACAAACACTCCTTACTTCTATTAATTTATTCCCTTTTTCAATCAATTCCACTGCTTTGGCTACAACGGTTCCAGATTGCAAATGTATATCTTCGTCACTCATATTAATAACACTAACCAGAGTATAAGGGCCAGAATTTACAGCATTAGACACTAATAGTCCCATATTATCCAAATCATGATTAATTCTTTCTGTTCCATACAAATATGGTTTCTTGATACCCTCAGGCCAACTTAATTCTATAGTATTTACATATCCTGTCTTTATTGTAATATTCTCTTTCAATGTTAATTCTATGTCATCCAATGATGTTTCATTTCGACTCAGGTCGCAAAGGAATACTTCGTGTTCTTGAAACTGGCAGGTTAACTGATTTTCTTTTAGATTGATATTCAAACAATGTGTTTTTATGAACCCTATACCCAATATTATATCATGTTTTGTTTTATCGCTAACGATAAATCGTTCTTCTTTCACTAAATAACCTCCTAAATAAAAGGACATATACACTTCACCACAAGTGGGTTCACAATCACCGTGTACTCCTATTAATTGTATACTGTTTTGTTTTATTATTTTTAACCCAAGTCTCTTAACCACGTCCAATGACATCAAATTCACTTCCGCTCCTGTATCAACCAAAGCTCTAACAATTCCTTGTTTTGTGTCCAAGGACACATAAATACGCTTGTCACAAATTGCCACTGCAAGGTTTTCTTCTTTAACACCCTTATTACCTTGCTTTTCCAAGGGTGTTACTCGTTTTCCGACGATCTTGTTCTTTTCATTGCTTCTTTAAAATCAACACAGTCCTTCATTAGGTGATCTTGACCACAGTAAGGGCAACTTAATGTTTTTGTATTTCCAGTTCTTCCATTATTTACATTAGTGGTAGTTTCTTGTTTTCCAGTTGAACCACTTGTATTTTCCTGTGGTGATCTTCTGTTTCGACAATCTTGAATCCTGTGTCCTCTTTTTCCGCAACAAAAACAACAATTGTTCTTCTTATAACATCTTTCCTCTTGATGACCTTCTCGTTGACAAAAAGTACACTTAGGTTTCTGATCTTTTTCTTCATTCAATCCTGTTACTTGTATTTCCTTTTTCTTTACTACTTCTTGTTTGGTCTGTCTTTTTTCCTCACTTCTGTTTGATTTACCCGGTTGAAAACACTTTTCCACATTATGAGCTATTTCTATTACCTTACTCACATTCATGTTGGGATCTGATAGTGTGGCAAATTTAACTTTAGCGGCTGCGTCGTTGTTAAGTCCATCCATGATTTTTAACTTCTTGATCTGTCCGTATAGGATTTGAGCACTGTCCATTCCAGCCAATGCTGCAAGCCTGTCCAATCTCATAGAATAATTTATTATTGATTCGTTCTTATCTCTGCTAGTTGCCCAAAATCTGGTAAGCAATACATCCTGGCTAGTTGTTAATTGCTTTATTATAGCTCTTAGCTTTCCTTTTACTTTCGTATACTGAATTCTTCCACCCTCTATATTGTTGTATGCTTCTAATATTTCACCCTCCAAATAGTTACCTAATACTCTGCTCCATGTTTCTGGCACTTTTGAATATGTGTGTGAGCAGTAAACTTCAAATTCCTGAAGGAACTCCTCAAATTCCCACCCTGAATCCACTGAAAATTTTAATGGTGGGGGCACTAATGTTCTAGTAGCGTATGGGTTGTATAGTGTCGGGTGTTCTGGTGTAGGTGGTAGTGGTGGATTATGTAATATGTCATCTCTTGTTTCACCATCTACTACTGGTGTTGATTCCATGAATCCTCCTACAGCTTCATCCAATCCCTCATCAACTTCTACCTGCTCTACCGGTTCTCCTGAACCAACATCTACCTCCTGTTCCACTTCTCTTTCATTATTCTGATTATCCATTCTAAGTTATTATTTTATTCTCTAATATACAACTAATGTATTTGCAAGCTAAAGTGCTAGGAATGGGGGAAGGACCCCACACACACCCTCCTACTAAAGAGGTAACTTAAGGAAAAAGGCAAAACAGGAAGGGCCCAAAGAAAAAAAAAGAAAGGGGGGAGAAACACGTTATGCAAAATAAACCGTACGGACACAAACTCAGTCCGGACTGGTTATGGCACCATTTTATTTTATTCTTTGTACTAAATAAATCGCACAACCCTCAAAATACAGACTGAAATGATACCAGTTGGCCCACTAAACCCAGTCGGAACTGGTCATGGCACCATTTTATTTTATTATCGACAGACAAAAATGGGGTACCCACACAGAAGACAAAACCCAACCCGAAAAGACGAAAACTATCAGTCAAAATAAATCGTACGGACACAAGAACTCAGACCGAAATGGTCATGGCACCATTTTATTTTATTCTTGTCGTAGTGCACTAGTAATGGCCTCAAATATATACACTACCTAAAGAAAAAATTGCAGCAAATAAAACTAAACTAACTGTCTAACTTTAAAGGTGTATAGTGGTAAAATAAACAG